>VZTI01000085.1:89047-136865 GCA_013397865.1 Struthidea cinerea
GGGGGGAGGGAGGGGAGGGTGGTGAGCGGTAAAAAGGTGCTTTTAAGGGCTTATTTTTCTTCTCAATTTCTTACTCTGACCTTGTTAGTAATATATCTCTTAAGTTGAGCCTGTTTTGTCCTTGATGGTAATTGATGAGTGTTTTTGCCCAGTACTTATCTCAACTCAGGAACCCTTTGTTATATTTTCTCTCCTCTGTTCAGTAGCAGGGGAGGGTGAGTGAGCGGCTTTCGTGGGTGCCTGGCATCCGGCCAATGTCAAACCATGACACACATGGAAATGAACAATTGCTGTCTCTAAAACCTCTCTTCTTACACCACCCTGTAACTTGAATTTAGAATCTAAAACAGTCTCTACTGATTCAACTTTAAGCATTCATTCTGGGGATTTTGTGGGGAGTTGTACTTTTTTTTTATCAAGATTTTTTTTAATCAGTTTCTATATTATGCCCCATTTGAATGCTTTCATAACTTTCCCTTAGAAAATTATTAGGTATTGTGATTCATCGGACAGTTAAGATTTCCTCTTCTAAATTTGTTTCCAAAAAACTGTCAAGCTGTAACAACAGCTGAAACTATATTGGAATTTAATCTGCGTTTAAAACCAAAAGATGATTCAAAGAAGCAAAAATCACAATATTGCTTCTAGTGTTTAGCCCAGTGTTATTTTGGAATCATTAAGTTCACTTAAAACTGCACAGTCTTTCTTATTATGGTCTTGTTTTCAAAGGAAACAGGGTAAATATTAGTTTCCATTTTTTGCAGGTTTTGACAAGTGTGTAAAGTATTTGCAATGACATAATGTGACTGTTTATCTGCACTTTGAAGAGTACAGATATTTACACTGTTTTCTAAGCATAATTTTTATTAGCAAGGTTAATGCTCCTGCCAACTGAATAAGACCTAATGCAAATACAACATTACAGGATTTCATCAAAATTTGCAATATCTGGCCTGAAACTGATCTCTTAAAGGAAAAATCTATGTTTTCATATATATTTCCATCTAGTCCAGCAAAATCTTCATTTTTCTGTTGCAGCTTTGGGGCATTATTGCTGTGAAAATATTAGGGAGTGAATACAGCAAAGTATTTTTCTGACTATCTGGGATTCTTAAAGAAAACAATAAATTTCGTTTTCTGTAGAAACTGGAGCACAAAGTAAGTTTAATATAAAAATCTTTTTCTGGCTTCTAAATAAACTAGTTTATTCTCATTTACTTATTGATATTTTTTTGCTGTAACTTCAAGATTATAGTTAGCAGCTTGTCAAAATACATGTGAGAAATTACTGCTTCTGGAAGTAATGGAATACCTAGTAGTAAAAATGAAAATTAAAGAGGTGAAACTGAAGTAATAAAAATAGAAACAAGGAATAATGGCATGGAAATAATAATGAAAACTTACAAATGTACATAGAGGGAATTAATAAGTCTATTCTTATAACTTCCAGTAACTTATAAGAAAAACCCAACCAACCAAAAAAAGAAGAAAAAAAAAAAAAAAAGAAAAACAAACAATAAACTAAACCCAACAAAACCAGTAAAAAGATCAGAAATCTGAGTCTGTAAATTACTTGACTAATTTAGAAAACCACTACTTGGGGAGGGGGAGGCGGGTGCTTCTATCTCTTGGACTTCCAATTCTGCAAATTGCAAGCATACAGTAATGCCATTGCTTTAAATATTTGAGTGCAAATTAGACATTCAAAAGGTGTCCTGCTAACAACTGATCCATAGAGTAACTGCTTAGAAATCTTCAAACTAAGCATTCTTCATTAGCTGAATAGCAAGTGTGAAAGACCTTAATGTATCACACTCATTATTAAAAATATTTTAATAACAAGTAGTTAATTTAAAATATTTATTAAAATATGCATATGAAAAATATATTCATATATTTATAGATATTTATAGATATTTATAAATAAAATATAGAAAATAATATATATGATATATGTTCTTTTACTATTTCCATGTTGCTTTAAATCCTTGAGGAATCAGAAAATAAGAAAGTAAAAATTATGTGTGGCAAAAAATTTACTAGGGATTTCTTGAACAATGTCTGGAAAAACATCAGTAAGAACTTTTAGAAGAAGACTAATCTACATCTGAAGTAAAAGATACCTTGAAGATTAAAGGCCGTTTTTTGTCTGAAAATATATGCTCCAAAAGGTTTTAATGTTGCCATATTTAAGAAAATAGAAGTCTCCCATGGGAAAATAGCAATACTCATGTTGAGGGAGTGCACAGTTTAACCACGTGGGTGGTGACTGAAGTTGACCACAGTTACGAGCATAAGTGGAGCCATCTTTTGATGATGTATATCAGGCGCTAACAAACAACACTGAGTTTTGGCTAAGCTTGCAAACTGATTCCTGGTATTCTCCGTGGTGCAGTTACATATGTCTTGCAGTATCTTGAGCAAATGTTATTTAAGCCCATCAGCACAAAAGCATAACTACATGCTTTAGATCATTTGAATGCATGTTAGAAACAAAGAAAATCAAGTAGGTGGCGGAAAGGGTCTGTGACTGTATGGCAGGTCTCAAGGAAAACACATCTGTAAAAACCAAGTTTTTTGCCTTTTTGACCTTACTGACATTCTGTGCCAAGGCATCTCTCAGTACATGAGCTGGATATGTCCATGAGATACTATATGACTTGTTACAGTATGCCAAGTGGATGAAAAGGAACCTTTTTCTTCCCATTTAAGGATGTCCTTCTAGTGCATGAATGGCTTTACTTCTCAGGAGATATGACCTTTCACTTTTACAGTGAAGGTCCACCTTTTTTCAGCTGGAAAATCATTTATACCACTTGCAATCAAGAATTATTTTACTGCACTCTCAGTTTATTTGTCAGTGGAAAAGGGATGCTTAAGAAATCATTGGAAAGTGAAATGCACTTTACCTATAAACCTTAGCATATTTCCCAAATAATTTGCTTTGTTCTCACCTTACATTCTGGTTCATCATCAGTATTTAATCAAATAAACTGTTAAACTCTAGTGGTTGCATTCATTTTCTGGTGGGAAGTGGATGAAGTAAGGAAGCATTAGGTATCCGTATCTTTCCATTCCTTCCCTGTATTAGGTAACACTTTTTTTCTTATATAGAAACTTTTGCATATGGCTATAAGCTTTATACTACAGAATAAAATACCTTCTATAAATGTTATATCAGCTAGCTTTTGATCACTTGGTGTGAAGTGAGTCTTGCTCCACAGACCCATTTGAGATATCCCTTGTTCTTGTAAAATATTGAGTTAGTAATTTTTATATTATGTAATAATTAATTTTAGGTTAAAGGAAGTGTGCTAGATTAATCATGTTAAAATGAAAATATTTTGTTTCCAATATCAGTATTTTGAAGCTTCACTGTTGCCAAAATATATTCTGTGAATGAGAAGACCTGATTTTTCAGATCACTAGGTAAAGAAAAGGTTGGTTATATTTTCTTCCTTAATTTCCAGACCTGACTGGGAAGAAAATACAGAGTTTTTTGCACTGATAGAAGAGAAATAAAATATATTAAGAATATTTTAAAAAAACCTGCATAAATGAGAGTAACATCTATGGTACCAATAATAAAAGAAGGAATGGTGTAATTTTAGTACAATTAGAAGCATTGTTCTGTATTAACTAAACAACTGGACTCTGGGAATTTCAAAGGATTGCCACAAATAAATTGATGTTTCAAACTTTTTTCCATTGTCACATAAAGTCTCAACTACTAAAACCCTGCACCTTATGTATATTCCTTCCTTATTCTTATTTTAATTATTAAGAAAATAAAATGATTAATGAATATTTGACCTGTTTTGGCAAGAATGGAGTTAATTTTTTGCAATAGCCTGGAGTGGCCAGGACCCTGATATTATTCAATACCACTTCATGCCAATAATGAGGGCAGGGGAAAGGGACTCTCACTTCTGTGGAGAAGGGTGTTCTGTCTGGTCAGGAGAAAACATGGTGGAGAAGAGCAGATCAGTGTTTGTTTATTGTTGTAGGCTTTCCATGTAAATAATTTCTTTGTCTTAAACCTTAATATTGTTGCTGTCATTGTTTTTTTTCTTCCCTCATTGCTGATTCCAGTAAAGTGTTCTTATCTCAACCTGTGATCTTTGCCTTTTGTGCTTCTGCTTGGAGCAGGACGGGGAGCAAGCAGCGTTGTGGTTTTAGCAGGATGCGAAATTGGAGAATACCATTCCAGAACCAGGATAATACTGCAGATTTTGGCTGTAGATCACAAATATTATCAGTTTGGGCAATTTTAATGCCTGGGAAGGGTATAGAAATAGCATTGCTTGTGGTAAGAATATTGATCAGCCCATAGGGAATGGGGTGAAATTTTTCATAGTAAATTTTTTGGATTTGTGTCTGAGCTTCGGCAGAGATGATTACAGAACTGGAGTCACTCATGATGATGGGACAGATAATAAAGGTTAAATATAGTACAAAACCATCCTTTTCTTAAGACTGACTGTTATTAACAGGAATATAAGTTATGTGAACTTTCTCTGGCAGCATATTCAACTTGGGAAATAAACTAAAAAGAGAGATGAAAGTAGGCATTTATCCCTTTTGAACCACTGTTTCTCCAATTACATGCAAAATATATATTAAAATAATATTTATGATACCCTAAAGACACAATGAAATGTGGTTTAATGACTGTAAATTTAAAATGTAGCTTTCCCTTTGCCAAGGGTACAGTACTAATATGGGCACTGTAAATTTTATTGCAAGGAATACCCCTATGCCTTCATAGGGTTGGAAGCATAGCTTATTCAGCCTTCTTGTGCTTCAACTTTTGCAATATTTCATGAACCTTTCTTAAATTCTTATGTCACTTAGATCTCAATTTGATTTATTCCTTTATTTTCTTTTAAATCTTATTTCTCAGTTTTTTGGTTTGGGAAATTTTTGGGGTTTTTTTATGTTGGTTGGTTGGTTCATTGGGGTTTCTTTTTTTTCCTGTATCTCAAACAACTTTCCCTTTACTTCTAGTTAGGACTGTACTCTGCTGTGCATTAAGTACCTGCAGGTAGTATCAGTCAGTGATTTGCTATAATAGTAAGCACAGAATAAACACTTAGTACAAGAGATGTGAATATAGAGTCAAATGTGACATCTGGAAATCTACATTCTTGTGACTTTGTAATGTGCCTTTGTAGCAGCTCAAATTGAAACATTTTCTCTAAAGAGAGAGAAAGCAAAAAATCAGAGCTTTTCTAAAGATTTAACTTTTATGCAGCTGAAACAAACTTTTTATATACTGTGTATATGTGGAAATAAAAATGTATTATATGAATTGTTAGTCAAAATCAAGCCATTACATTTAATGTGTAACTTAGTTCAAAACTAAATATTCTCATGTGTCAGTTCACACTTGTAAAAATCCTCTATCCAGTATTTTACGAATAAGTCAAATACCAAATACTTATTTTCATACTTATTCTGTCACACTTAAATATGAGTTAGATTCTTTATGCTATAATCTTATGTAAATCTGTGCCCATAAAATCATGTCTGTACTTGGCCATACACTGTTGGATCCTCAAAAGCTTGTTTACTGCGATGGTGGTTGGGTATGCACTGGAAATACGCTATTGGTAAGAACTGCAATACTTCAAAGTTTTCTGTTTTGTTTGTGCAGGTCAAGTAATTTTCTGTTATTTTCTGTTACTTTGTTGCCACTGGAATAAACGGAATGTGAAAGAATTTATCCTGGCTGTCCCTTTTAATTCATCTCTACGTGTTGACATCTCAGAGTTTTCAGCTACTTCTTTCAGAAACTGTTTTTGTGTTTACATTTCTCTCCACTATTCTCTCCACTATTATCATTATAACACGATTATTTCATACTGGATTCAAGTATACCTTAATCATTGCATAAAGGGTTACATAACATTTTTGTAATTTGTCTTTGGTTGAAGATCAACTTTTCTAGAAAACGCCCTTAGTGTTCAATTTTGGATTAAAACCTAAAGGACCACAGTACTATGCATTAAAATGCTTTGGTAATCATTCTGTTGCAGTTTCTGAAACAAAGGTCTTGAAAAATCATTTTTCTGATCTATTTGCAACCTCTTTCTTTTAGCTACTCAGGCAGACTAAATATACTAACCGTAAGAAAAAGAAATACTAATATAATTATCTTCATAAGATATTAACAAATTTCATAAATACAGGTACTGACAGAAAATATTTTTGGCAACAAAAAAATAAGAAGCTGGTTCTGTTGCAATGCAACAGAATCTGCAATATCTTTTGCAATAACATATTTATAATGAAAATGCAAACAGTAAGTACTAGAGAAGGAGGAAAAGTCAATAACAGTCAGTTATTATTAATTCAAATCCTTCAACACGAATGCCTAATCTGATACATAATACTGTTTTTGAAGATATCGAGCACTAGCAACTCCATTTAAATTGTAGGTGTTCATTGAAATGGAAGATCAAGTTTACTTAATAGAGATTGATTTAAATATTTAATGCAAATATACAGCTGCTAAAATTTTGATCTAAATAGAATGTCACTTTGTCATAAAAAGACTGAGTAGAATAAGAGGAAAATAGAGTAAGATGTGTGTGTGAATCTGATATATAATTAGACTGGTTTTTGGCCTAAAACCTGTTCAACTGTCAACAATCTTCTACCACTCTTTTATGATTAAAGCTGGGAATTTTTAAAAGAGGGCTTGAAAACTTCAGAGGACACAAAATCTCTGATAAAAATATCATGTTCTTAGAGACCATGCTATGAATGTGACATTTTCTTTTATTTTCTATTGCCTGTGTGAAAAGGGTAGGTTTCAGGATGCCACATGGCTGCAGGAAGTATCTGGATATTAAGTACATGGTATTTATGGAGTTCCTTCTGTGTGAATCCGTCTTGATGATAAAACATTCTACGGTCAACAAAAAATTAACTTTGTCCATAAGGTGGGGAAGGAATCAAGGTTACTAATTAAAATAAAGACCCAGTCATGTTACCAAAACTGTTATGTATTTGGTAATCAGAAAGCAGATGACAGATTCTGTAAAGAATCTAATTCTTTCCCCAGAGGAGATGCTCTACTGGGCAGTAGTAAGGAACAAGGAAACAACAGCACTTCAGGGAACATCACAGAAATGTCTGTTAGTCTTCCCAAAGGAATTAGAGAGCATGCCTCCCAAAAGTGAAGAGGCCAACAGCCCAGCTGAAGTGCCACTACACCAGTGCACACAGATGGATAATGAACAGGAGTTGGGAACCATGATGAAATTAAAAGAACCACGGTGAAATTAGAAAACTCTGATTTGTTTACTATCACAGGAACATGGTGGAATGAGTTACATGATGGGAGCACTGCAATTTAGTGCCACAAGATTTTCAGAAGAGATAGGCTGGGAAGGAGGGGTGGAGGTGTTGATGTCTATGTTAAGGAAAGGATAGATTGTGAAGAGCTGCCTCTAAGTAACAGCCATGAATAGGTTGAGAGACTGGGTAAAAATCAAGCAGAGTACCTATAAAGGACAACTTTGTACCTTAGTTACAAGCTATCTGGCAACTAAACAGATGGTAAATGATGGCAGGGGTAAAGGGGTAGCAGGTTAGTGTCACTCTGTGGTGCCCAAGATGAACTCAAAATTAATTTTCTCTTCCCTTTAAAATGGTTTCATAACAAAAAACTGTGTGGAGATAATGTGAGACAAGTAGACATATACACCATAATACCTTGTTTCTGAGAAAAAGTATAAGCACTAATATCAGTTTGTAATATTATTAGGAATTTGTTGGTTATCCTGGGTTTGCTTCAGTTTGGTTTCTAATGAGTTCGTCATGTAGAACATTTATTTTTAAAAGAAATCAAAAGACAAAATTTTATTTTTTTAGAAACAGAAGAGGTTTTCCATAATTTATGGCTAAATACTTATATAAATGGTTCTGAATTTTCTGACACTTAATGAGTTTCCAGTCAAAAATGCTAACAATATTGTTATTCTTAGTTCATGAAAGCTGGAAAAGTGGAGGTTGAAGGTTGAGTATTATTTTTTTAATGCTTGAATTATGACATTCTTAATAGAAAAAAGAAAACAAAATAGAAGAAAATAAAAAAAGATAAATTGCATAGTTGTGGGAAAACATAACTTTCCAAACAAAGTTTTGTCTCATGTTTATAGAATAATTTACCTAAAACATTAACTTAAACTAAATTGTTAAAAGAAAAAGCAGATGTGTATTTGAAAGAGTGTTTTCTGCATAGATTAGGAGAGAAACTTTTCTACACACAAATACAGAGTTGAACTGCTTCTCTGAATGACTTGTAATAAACTCTGCAATATAAACTGTGAATACTGTAGTAACTCCAAATCTTTTTTCATTCTAGTGTTACTAGATAATGGCATTTGACAATCTTCAAAATATGACTTCATTTTGAAAATAATGTGAGCTTCTGATGCAACACACTTCTGGAGGCTAGTCACATTATAAGTGATTGAAACTGTAACACAATAGGGAAGCTGCCCAGCAGCTGTCCATAACTACAATGATGATTTATTCAAGAAATGATAAAAACTAACAGTTTGCAACCTGTTGTTCTTTTTCACTTGTATGTTATTCAATTTCCTGTTTATTTGAACAAACTTGATTTAATTTGAGAGGCTTTAATTAATCTCAGAATTGAGAAACAAAACTAAGAGGCAGCAAATTTAAAAACTTGATGTTTTTAACCAAGTGTTAAAACAAAGGTAATTTATGGCCTCTGACAAGTAAATGACTTGACTCTCTTGTAATTCTCATCATTTGCCTGTGTTATTAATTTTGAAGTAAGTTTCTCTTACTGTGTACAACAGAATACTACAACATGGTGGGCATCACATTTTTTTTCATCCAGAAAATAGTTTAAAAAAAAAAGAAAAAGACAAAGGCATAAAATAGAAAGACGAATTAAATATGAGATATAAAATCACCTAGCACCCTCAATCTATCCACATTCTGATAAACAGAGTAGACTAAAATTTGGCTGACGATTGGCTGTGAAGGCCACCTCATTTAATAGATGTCTTAATTATAATTTTCTTTTTTAAGGGAAAACAGAGAACAACAAAGTAGTTATAACCATAATGTATGGCAAAAGTTTGCCAGAACTGAATGATATCAGGTATACAAAGAGAAAGGACAAGTAGAGTGGAAATCAAGTTTGTAAAAAACCTAAAAACCCCAAAACATTCTGTAGGTCATCTAGGTTGTATTGACCCTGTCTAAGCAGAAGAGAGTACTTTAAATGATTGTCTGTAACTGTCCAACTCTGTATTTCTTATTTATGAGCAACTGTCCTGGTTTCATCTGGGCTAGAGTTGGTTTTCTTCTTAGTAGCTGGTTCAGTGCTGTGTTTTGGATTTAGTATGAGAATAATGATGATAGCACAATAATTCAGTTGTTCCTAAGCAGTGTTTACCCTAAATCAAGGATGTTTCAGTGTCTCATGCTCTGCTGGTCTGAACATGCACAGGAAGCTGGGAGGTAGCATAGTTGGAACAGCTGAACCAAACAAGCCAAAGGGATGTTCTGCATCATGGACTACGTCCCCAGTATATAAACTGGGGGTAGTTGGCTGGGAGGAGCCGATCACTGCTTGAGGATGGGTTAGGCATCTGTCAGTGGGTGGCAAGCAATTGCTGTGGGCATCATTAGTTTTTCTTGGGCTTTGTCCCTTGCTCTGTATTTTTCAGAATTTTTAATATTTATTATTCTTAGTCATAGTGTTCTTGTATTTTATTTTCTTTGAATTACTAAACTGTTCTCATCTCAACCCATGAGCTTTACTTTCTTTTCCAATTCTTTGCCTCATCACACTTGGGGTATGGAGGGCAGTGAGTGGGCAGTTGCATGATACTGAGTTGCTGACTAGGATTAAACCACAACTGGAACAAAAAATTGAGAAATATTAAAACTGTAATGGTACTAGAAAATATCAGTATTACCATTGATGTATTTGGTAGACTGACATTATTATTATAGTTGGTTGAGATATGAGCTTAAAGAAGGTATTAAAAGAGATTTAATAACCATGATATATTTTATTTTTAAACAAACTTTTCAATGAGTTCAAATAACTAAGAAGTGTTTCAATAGAAAGAAACAGAATACATGTATATATATTCTTAAAGGTTATCAGCTATTTTAAAGAGAGCTTGAAAGACTATTATTACTCCTTTATTACAAAGACAGATGAAGGTTAAACAACTGAAAGCTAAAATAATTTTCCTCTCTATATCAGAGTAACTTTGAAAATCTATCTGAATTCAGAAATATGCATATTCTTTGCCTAAATGACATAACTGATACATTTTGGAAACAATAATGAGGTTATGATAAAAAAGTAGAAGGGGAGAAACCCCAGAAATTTATTGTCTGGCCATCAAATGCTCTCTTTATATTTTGTCAAGAACAAACTGACGTGTATATGATCTTCAAACAGAACTGTTTGCTTTCTTTGGACCTGCAATCCAGTGCTTTGGTACAGTAGTCTCTTTGGTGTCAGAAATGTGTCTTTGAAAATCCTGCCTCCACAACATGTACTTTTCCAGGCAGTTTATCATTTCCCACAGTTAATCAATCTTCTAGAAACAATATGGAGCTATGAACACTCCACAGGAACTTTATAGGTATGATTCTCACATGTTGAACTTGTTTGCCATTGTTCCTCCTGCCCACTGTGCCTGCTGTGCTGAAGTTATTTCAATCTTGTCCCTGGGAGTCAACAGATGATCGGAAACAACCGAATAAACCGTACAGCTCAAAAAATTTTCTTTCTTGAAGTTCCAGGAATGCTTGGTAGTAGTTTGAAAAAGTCGCATGAGAAAAAAATGCTTGCTCTTGATTTTACGGCAACTTTAATAATTGAACTCAATTCCTTATTTCCAGGCAACACTCTAATTTATTTTTTTAACTTATAACAAAATGGAGTCTTGGTGTTTTACATGAGATAACCTCCCTATTATATTTGGTTTTACCAGTTATCTTGGAGGCATGTCTGTAGAATCCCAGAAAAAAAGGGGCTAATTTGTTTGTCTCAGTAGCCAGATGGCTGTAAATCCAACCAAGGACAGTTATAACAGATAAGAATTGTTGTTAACAGAGCTGATGACTGTTGGTATTAATATGCCATAAAAACACCCCAGAGTTTTGATTGGAGATGGGGGCCATGTGGACATATGGCAGAACTTTTCTGGGACAAACATCCTTGTTATAATCCACAGGGACACAGCAAAAAAAAAAAGACAGTACAAGAGCAGGAATGAGGCCAAGAAGCAGGCATGGACTGCAGAGAGAGATCAAGACTGCCAAAGACTCCTGAAACCTTCTGACCTATTCCCAGAATGGCCTGCGCACAATAACTAATCTGCATAGAAAGTGAGGAACCTATCTTCAGGGTGGAAAAACGTATTCATAAGAAAGTATCCATCCCCAAGTCCAGGTGGTGCTGGCGTGCTGGACATCCCATCAGCAGGATCAGTGCTGGAACTAACTTCCTTCCTTCCTTCCTTCCTTCCTTCCTTCCTTCCTTCCTTCCTTCCTTCCTTCTTTCTTCCTTTTTTCTCTTTCTCGCTTTTNCTTCCTTCCTTCCTTCCTTCCTTCCTTCCTTCCTTCCACCCTTTAATTAATCTCTTCTCTCTTCCCTTTTACCCTATGCCTTTATCCAAATCACTTCCACATGCATATATAGTGGGCCAGGGACTAACATACCAATTTCCATGTCAAGTGTGTGATTCACAAATAAAACTTTCTGATTGCAGATCCTCTGACTTCTGCCATTCCTTTTGACCATGAGCATTTACAAATCTTAGGTACTTGCTTCATTCTTAGGGGTCACATGTCACAATGTCCACCCACATCTTAACTTTTAGTTTAAAATATGCCGTCCTATCTGGTTTGTTAGGACCATTAATGTGTAACAACCTTGGCCTAGTTCTGTTTCCTTTGTTCTTCAAGGACAATGGGAACTTATAATGATCACTTAGCTACTACAAAAATAGCTTAAGAAATTCCTCTTTCTGTCTCTCTTACTCAAGCACTAGGTTTCACCTCATCCAGAACTGAATTCCAAAATGAGTAGCTAGGTCTGCCATGAGAGTAAAAAATATTCCACAACCCATTCAAATCAAACAGTAATTTCTTGGTTTGAATTAAAACAGCTCCTTGTCAAGAAGAGTTAGTGGTAGTGAAACTTGCTTCATCAATTACCTGGCATATCAAAAATGAGAAATACTATTCAAAAGTAATTTGCTGTTGAGTGCAGGCACCCCAAATGATCTTCAATATGAGCTTTGAAAATTAACCTTGAAGATGAACTGTGAACGTTTCTTGTAGTATTTTTCACTATGGCCTCATACAAAAAATAGACACTAAGGCATTCCCTTTTCTGTAATTAATAATTTTTCCAAGGACTTTAAGTTCAACTTTAGCTACTTTTTGCAGGAGTATACCTACTAATTCCATTATCATTATTTTCATGTCATACTTAAACAAGAACACTTTTATAATTCTCATAACTTTTTGTAGGCAGCTCTACATAACTAACGTGTTAAATGGAAATATATAAAATTACTTATTTTTTCTGTTTTGTTTTTCCTCAAGATCTTCCAGTGTATTTCTTTTTTATATCATTTGCTGTTCATAAGTATTTATCATCTTTTTATATCTTGGATATATTTACAAAATACCACACTTTAAGGTAATATTTCAATTTAGTTAATATTCAGTGTATTGTTCTTCTCCATATCACTAATGAAAATGTAAACATATCTAGCACCTGTCACTACAGCATTCACAGGGAAATTCCATTCAAATCAATCCAATTGTTGGAGGACTGTAAATGTCAATTTGTGACATTTTTCAATCTGTAAAGCAAGTTAACCTATTATTATTATTGCAAACACCTTAGTAATATATATCAGCATTATTTCTCAAATGCTCAGGCCATGTTTCTTTCATTCATCTTCTAGTTTTGTAATTGCATTTAGAATGTTCACCTGCCACATCCAGTTCTCTTTGGGCCACCACAGTTATACCTCACAGTTTGTTTTCTGTGGAGTTTTATAGTTTGGAAGGAAGATTTAAATATGAAAATGCTAAAACTTATATTAATTTTTACTAAAATTTTAAATTATTATTCATTTGCTTGCCAGATACATAAAGATTTTACAGAGGAACTCAAATGACTGTCATATGTACTCTAAATGCACCTGTTACATCCATTATCATCAGGAATATGATGATTCTGACTGGTTTGTATTCAGATTGTGAAAGTGTCTATATTCACTAGGTTTAAGAAGAGTATCAGCAGGACTTGCACAAGGCAGAGAGAAAGAGGCAATGCTTAGAAAAAGATAAATCATAATAGATTCTTCCCAAATAACCAGACAACAGGTGAGTATGGTGTCACTGACTAAGACTTTGCCTCGGAAAAATGTGGCAGTAAACTGGGATAATTCATGTGTCTTTTGTAAAGCCCATCTTTTTAAAAGACAGTGGATTCACTTGGTTACTGTCACATCGATATGCTATAAAAAGGCAGTCTTATGCCTGTGGCTCTTGCCATACTGGTGACTAAAGGAACTAAAACAAAAAAGAACAGCAGACCTCATTGTTCTTTCTTCAAAGAGACATTCAGAAAGGATATGTCTGTAAATTGTCCTCGAGTATAATCCTTCACCCAAATTCATTGTGATCTCTTTGTTGCATAGAGCAGTCTGCTTCACATATCTACCACTGAGCTCCTTTCTGATGATCATTCTAGTGTTTCAAGGTTTGGTTTTTTTTCTTTTTTTTTCTGTGTGAAAACAAATGTTGATTTACTGGTATAAGGATCAGGCATAAAAGTACTGGAGCAAATCTAGACTTTATTTCCTTGGGCTGAGACACTTGATTAGGATGAAAAAGCTCAATAACTATAACATAATGCAGAAGTAGCAGCATCTGAATCCAGATGCATTTGCTACAACCAGTTCAGAATCTCCCAGTATATGAAGTGTATTTGCCTTTCGTAAGAAATAGCACATCTGTTTCCCTGTTTTCTCCTCTAAACTGTCTATAAACTGTGTTGAGCTACTTCTGTCAAGACTGGGTAAGACTCAAGTGAGGCAACAGTTGAATCCTATTATTTTGGTATAATAACTCTTCTTTCCCTCTAGCAAATCTTATCAGTCTCTCCCAGTCACCAGTGTCAGTTAATGTTAGCAGCAAGGCAGTCACATTTTCCACATGGTATGCAGACCTCTTCAGCAGACTTCTACAGCATATATCTGTGTTGCATGAGTTATTCTCCAAATCAATAGCCAGAAGAGATGAGGGCTTTAAATATTAAGGCAGTTATGTCAGCACACTCCATCTCAGCATGAAAGCTGAGAGCCTGACAGGTTTGGTTCTCTGTGGTTTCCAGCCACTCTCACATATGTACAAGTTATAAAGTGGTGGGCTTTTTGTTTTTTGTTTTGTTTTGTTTTGTTTAGGGTTTTTTGAAAACTTTCTTCTTCCACAAGAGCTTTCTCTATTGTCTCTGTTTCCTGTTGCCTTCTTCCCAGTAATTCTTACATGTAATGGTCCAATATTTCCTCTGGAGAAATTTCTACAGCCAGATAAACATAGAATCATAGAATGGTATGGGTTGGATGGGACCTTAAAGATCATCTAGTTCCAAACCCCTGCCAGTTGACAAGGACATCTTCCACTAAATCAGGTTGCTCAGAGCTACATCCAACCTGGCCTTAAAAAGTTAAAGGAGAGCCACAAAGATGGTAATAGGGATGAAGCACCTCTCCTACAATGAGTTGGATTTGTTCAGTATGGATTTTTTCAGTTTTTGGGGCAAACTAATTGCGGCCATCTAGAATCTGAAGGGAGCCTACAAGAAAACTGAAGAGGGACACTTTACATGAGCATGTAGTTACAGGACAATGGAAATGGCTTCAAACTGAAAGAGAGTAGGTATAGATTAGATATTAGGAAGAAATTCTTTACTGTGAGGCACTGGAACAGCTTGCCCAGAGAAGTTGTGTATAATGAGAGAATTGGAAAGAAAACACAAAGAAAGTTCAAGGCTGCAGCCTGAGTATAGTTAATGTTGTCTCATTCTCACATTTTCTTTCTTATTTCCAAATGCAAGATAAGTAGCTTTTAGGCATAAATCATACAGGCATCTCTATTTGAGGCTCTTTCTCTCCTTGTGTGTGTGAAATCTACCACTTATCAAAAGAGTTTCAAATCTCTCATTTTTATTCTTTGTTGTTAAATATTTTGTATTAATGTTTCGGTTTTTTTAATGGATTAAATAATGCAATCTTTTCAACCAGTTCTAATTTACATGTAGGTCAATAATTTGCTCTAAAACATGGACTGCTTGCAACTGGATAAAAATCACTTCTTTACACTTTTCATTATTTACCATCTTCAGCAGAAGGCTGACTGTTCCCAAACACCTTCCTCAGGTACATAAGAAGCTAAGATATTAAAATCAATCAGAAATACAAATGTATTTTGTACTGCCTCTCAATTTTTGCTTTCATTATATTGTTAAAATCTTAGATTTTCTTCTTTTTTTTGGATAAGAGTTTAGTTGTTTTGGTTTAATTTTATTTTTAAGCAAAAGAGCATTTACATGCATTCCTTTGCATGTAAATGCCCCCTTTCTAGATATTTTTTAAGATGATAAATTTCAAAAATACCATTAATAGCATTGATTACAAAAATAAGAAAAATTTTCTTAATAAAATATCTTCCCATTAAAGAATTATCTGAAAAAACCTTTTTACCTGTAGTTTTGTTGTTATTTTTTTTGCACCTTTTCAGACCAAATATTTAAGCTTCCTCTCATAAGCTATGAGAACTGTTTGTGTATTCTTTTAAAGGCAGGAATTCAATTTTTGGTAGGTCTTAAGCATGAAAAAACACTTCTGTGTTCTCAGAAAAATTATTAAAATCAATTCGACTGCTTCTTTCATCAGCTAAACTTAATATAGACAAACAGGATTGCTAAATGAAGCAAATAATCAGTTCCCAACCGAAAAAATATATAAGGACTCTGAGACAAAGCAAGTAAGTACAGAGGTTTACACTATCATAACTCAAAACCAGAAATCTAGAACACCAAAACTGAGGTCTTTCCTAGGGTGTTTCCCCTTTTCCTAAAATGGGCATTTGTTATTTCCAGATCTGCTTTGCTTGATATGCGGTTTCATTCTGAAATTCAGTTTTACTTTTCTTAGGATTATACTCTGTAATGCTTAACTTATCTTTAACTTAATTGCTAAATGATTGTCATTTAATGGGTAACTAATTGGCACTGCCTTAACTACATTAATAATACACACTAGAAGTTAATAAAGTTATTTGAGTTAAATTTCTAAATTTCATTTAAGTATGTGCAGGATTAAATGTCCAGCTGCTTTAGGAAAAAAAAAAAATCATTAGATAGTACTGATGACTGCAATTTTAAAACAGATGGCTATAAACAAGTAAGTGAATTCCAATCCACAATGTTCTCTTTTTCATTTGACTTTGTGAATACATGTGTCTAGAGACAGGTTTAGATCAGAGTAATTGAAAGGACTGTAGTGGCATGGAATGCAAGATTATTGCTTTGCCCTGTTGACACTAGCTATGATAAGAAAGAACCAAGCATCATTCCTTAATAGGTCCAAGAACTTCCAGAAATAATTCTTTCTTGAAAGGGACCAAATAACAGCATGGCTGTATTGTCTCTGTACATCTGATGAGCTGGCATGGGGTATCTCCAGAACACTACCTGCTTTTCCTTCCCAAGAAGAAAACAAAGGTGGAAAAATGCAGTGTTATGTCTTTGCCACTTAAGTAATCTTTAAAAAGTCCAGGTATATTGACCACTTAATGACTTCCAAACTTTTCTAAATGTCATTTTCAGTGACGTTTCTGAAAGAAATGTGATATTTCTGAAAGAAAAATAACTCTCACTATCTGACTGGAAAATATTGAATCTGACTAAACATTTTATGATTAATCACAGTCATTCATTTCTTTCATAAAAAAATGAATATAAGTCCTTCAGTCTGAAGGAAGTTAGAATTTATCTGTCACTAAATAATTTCCTAATGAAGTAGTCACGTATTTAATTTTAAGTTATGCCCTCTGATAAAAACCAATGTAAAATTTTAGTTCTTCATTTTTGATATTCTACAATCTGAAATCACTTGTCCTATGCAAATTGTTTCATCATTAATCTCAAGGACCAAAAAGAGGCATCTTGAAATGTCAAAGGACTCTTTTTTTTTCATTGACAATAAGAGGATTCCCATATTTAATGGACAGTCATAAAGATGGCTTTAAGATTTAATTAAATATTTTCCAGTAGATGGCAGCCTTTTACAGTGATTGGAAATCCTGAATGATACCTACGAAGGCTTCTGTTGTTGACAAGTTTTTACGCCTTTCCTTTGCAAACATTGGTTGAAAGGTGTTTATAACTTTGCTTTTGCAAATGGCCAAAATTTGTTACATATGCTCACTTTTATTTTCCTATATCCATAGGAAATATCTATGTCTGTGTCTGCCTGCAATAAAAAAAAAAAGACTAGGAGTACTGCCTAAAAACAGGAACTACAAACAAAAATGCTAAATGCTCTAGTTGATTCATGTGATAATATCTGAAGTCAAGATGATTTGAATTTTTAATACTACTCATATGATCTGGGGCAAGATATTTGAAAATCTTTGTGATACATCTGAGACTGGGATTGCACAGTATTGGAATTTAAATTCATGCAAGAGGAAGCATGCTTTTCCACAGATTTCCTCAAAACTTACAACCTTGCATTTATTGTAAAAATTCACTTATTAGGACATGATTCTTTCCCACCCCTAATGCAATTCATAGATGTAGTAATTCATATATT
This sequence comes from Struthidea cinerea, assembly GCA_013397865.1. Lineage (NCBI taxonomy): Eukaryota > Metazoa > Chordata > Aves > Passeriformes > Corcoracidae > Struthidea > Struthidea cinerea. The sequence goes on from VZTI01000085.1 coordinate 106,963, forward strand.
TAATCTACCTGCACATGGTACTGTAAATCAGAATTCTAAACACATCCCCCCAAAAAAGACCAAGACTTTTGTGCTTTCATCACTTCACACATGCCAAGGTAATTTATTTTCTGAAGCTTTTACTGCACTCTCCCACCTTTACTCTTTCTTGTTTTCAGTGTCACCTTGGAGACCTTGTACTTGGAGAACAACAAAGATATTTGCTTGTCTGCTTAAGTGTCAGTGAGACAGGATTTGGTGAAAAGAGGTGCTATCTTTTAATCGAGCTATGTCTAAGAAAGCATACGGTTCAAACATGACCTACCAAATGATAAACCAAGACAAAGTACAAAGAAAGAATTTCTGCTGGGTGTGTGGTTTCCATTTTATGAATGCTTTAGTGCAACAACTTCTTGACATTTAAGATATTTCAGGGCATTCAGTTCTGTTCTGAAAAGGGATTTCCAGCCCCATTTAAAAGGAAAAAAAAATACAGGAAATGGAAGTAGGTATGTATGATGTTCCTATGAAGGATTTTAATTTGAGGGTGAATAATTCTATGTAGTAAACAAAGATGGACTGTGGGGATTGATTTATTAACTGATTAATTAATTAATCATTTTAAAAGCAGTGTGATTTTCTTATACCCAGGGTACTGTGTCCAATGCTGGACTCCCCAATACAAGAATATGATTAAGGGATTGAAGCGTCTGTCATTTGAGAAAGGGATGAGAATGTTGGGAGTATTCAGTCTAAAGAAAGGAAAGCTCACTGGGCTCTCATCCTTTTATTTAAATAACCAATAGGAGTGTGCAAAGGAGACAGAGTCAGACTCTTTTCACTGGTGCCCAATGACAGGACAGGAAGAAAAGGACACAAACTAGAAAAACACGAATTTCAATCTGAACATAAGAGTATACTTTTCATGGAGAGGGTGACTAAGCACTGGACCAGGATGCCCAGGGAGGCTGTGGAGTCTCCATCAGTAGAAATATTGAAAATCCATTTGGACATGATACTGGGGAGCCTTCTTGAAATTACTCTGCTTTAGCATTATGTATTGGACTAGGTGATCTCAAGAGAGCCCTCACAACCTCAAATATCTTGTGTTTATATGGATTATAGACAGAAACTTTCAGGACATTTGGAAACTTATATCACACAAGCATTTCAGATTAGTTTTATTTTTGTGTTGTCAGAAACTTACTGGCAGTTCCTGAAAATTACACAGGCTTACAAAATATTAATGGTATTTCAGTAGTTAAGTTTGAAGTAGAAAGCAAATAGTATTTTGTAAGTCCTTGTGACTGACTATTGAAAAAACCTATTGTATCTTGCTCAGAAATCCTAGGAAGTTAATAAAATCTTAGAACTTCTGAACTGCTCAAAACACTTCAAAAGGATTGCTGTGCATGGCCAGTGTACTTCCCTGGACACCCAGGACTTTGTCAAAACCATTTACCATTTCATTGCCGTCCAGCGCTCAATAACATATGCTAGAACACAAAATCCACAAATCCTTTATTGTCATAATTATATCCCATATTAAAAATAATGCTGTGTTACTGGTTAGGCTGACTTGTGGCAAGCTTTTATATTTTTATTGATAAAATCAAGAATTGGATCTGGGAGATCCAGGAGCACTATGATGAGTTAAAACTGTAAAAATTTGGGCAGTTAAGGGTCTGATACTTGCCTTTGTCAAAGTAAAACTGTTGTAACCTCATGACACAGAGAACACCACTGTAAGATTTAAAATTAGATGAGAAAAACACGTTGAAATTATTTGGGCTCATCCATGGAGTGATCCTCACTGCTCCATCATGGCATCAGACATTTATCTGCTCTGTTTCCTGAAGAGCAGATCAATAATCTGTCCTGCTCCTTGTTAAAATGTGAACTCCAGTTTTTCTTTGCCTTATAGAAAACCAGAGAATGTGATGATTTGGTTCTGTTTTTCTTTTTTGTACCAGAGGCTTCTAACTAAATGATGACAGGAAAAGCAAGTTCCTCAATCCTTATATGAAAATCCCAAAGAACTGAAAATCATGTGAGAATAAGAGCTATTTCACAGATCCGGTCATCTTAAAACTTATTTGAATATGTTGGATATTTTGTCTTGTTTTATCAAGAAACAACTAAAATAACGCAGAAGAAGGCTTGTTATATTTTGCTCTGTGCAAGCTAATTAATTTCAGTATATGCCTACAAATGATGTTGTTCAGCACCTTTGCTATAAATGGTAATCTAGGCCATAATTTGTTTTTTACACAATTCTAATACTGTTTTCAAAGAAATGTGCAGTAGGTGTTTATCAAGTTAAAGTATTAAGGAAAAAACTCTGATAAATATTCATTATTTATAATCCTCTGAAAGAAAGTAGTTATATATGCAGATTTTGGAAAATATTTTATCTTTATATTTGTTTTGTAGTAGATTGTATCATGTTAAGCACCATCATAAAACCATGTAGTCACCTTTCATTTTTAGATACCTAGCTAAAACTATGCTTTTACTTTCAGTAAGTAAATAAACACAAGACAATAGACAGATTAGCCATCCTGAGAGCCCACTGGTGACTCCATGATATTTTCAAAATTTCTGCATGTAAAAGCAGAATTTTTTTTTTTTTTTAAATAAGGATACATCTTGGATTTTTCTGACATCTGTATTTACTTTCTGCTTTACTGTATGGTTACATTCAACCAGAGAATAAACAAAATTCAAAGAATGTTCCTTTTTGCTTTAAAAATTCAAACAAAACACTTCTTAGCCAATCTCTTACTGCATTGCCAGCAAACAATGGCTTGGCATACGAAGAGTGAATGACAGAGCTCAGCTTGTTTATGCTGGAGAAGAGGTGATTGTGCAGGGTCCTTATCAATGCATACAATTATCTTAAGGATGGGATACACAGAGGATGGGACTAGCCTCTTTCCAGTGATGCCCAGTTACTGGATGCAGGGCAATGAGCAAAAACTGAAACACAGGAAGTTCTATCTAAAGATGAGGGAAAACTTTAGTTTGAGGGTGACCGAGCCCTGGAACAGGCTGCCCAGAGATGTTGTGTAGTCTCCTTCTCTGGAGATGCTCAAAACCCACCTGGACACAATCCTGTGCAGCCTGCTCTAGGTGAACCTGCTTTAGCAGGGGGTTGCTCTGGATGACGTCCACAGGTCCCTTCCAATCCCAACCATTCTGTGTGATTCTGTGATATTAAATGAAATACATGTGTCTATTCTGAGGATATTCAGGCCAACCTAACTGTAATTAATATTGCTTTTTCATATCCTCAGTCCCAATATTCATTTATCAGTGTTTCTCCATCTGTTTTCCCTGCTGTATTCCTAAACTCTGCTATTTGTTACAGGTTGCTTTTGTTCTAATAAGTGAAACACACCTAACACAATAATGCATCTGAATGTGGTTCCAGTAAAATGAATAAAAATATAGTATTTGATAGCTCTGGTCTTTATCACCTTGGAAAGCTCTGTTGATTTCTTATGTAATGTAATTATGCATTAATTAGCTCCCAAGGCCTCCAAGGCAAACTTGTGATGTTAGTGTTTAAATTGCTGCATTAGTTTTGTCCTTTTTTTTTTAGCCCTCATTCCTCTGGACATCAAATACTACAAATTAATGGAAACTTGTTGAAATCTCTTTTTTTTTTTCTTAGTTGTTTGGTTTGGTTTGGTTTGCTTGGTTGGGGTTTTTTGATTGATTGTTTTTCGGTGGGTTTTTTTAATTTTATTTTTTCCTCCCAAAGGAGTAATGCAAAGAATGTTTATGAAGACTAATTTTTAGTGAATGGATATTTTGTTTCATTTTATGCATTGCTTTTTATTCTTATTATTAATGCAGTGCACAAACTTTTATTGTCCTAAATATATGTCCAGTGATGATCCTAATGTCCAATCTTGTTGTCTATAAGGCAAAGGAGAAGCACTAAGGAAATATGGCTAAGGACTATAGAAAGTGTTTTCCTTCAAGATATGGGCAGTCCTGCACATTTCTGGTAGTAAAAAAAAAAATCACACTGTGTTTTATGCATGGACATTTGAGCTATCAGGATGATGGTCTAGAAACAAATAGGTTGCACGTTTTTTGGGTTTAGGTCTTTTTGTTGGCAGGTTCTCCTTTAAATTGACAGAAATAGGCCTAATGAGATTTGATAGTTAGGTGCTGAAACTGGACAAGAGTAGGCTTTTAACATGGGGGTAATGAATAATTGTTTAACTGATCTGGGAATATTATGTATTCTCATATTTTCAGCCTTTTAAGTCAAGGTTGGATATCATTATAAAGGGCCTTCTATTGCAAAAGCAAAAGTAATACTTCTTAGCTGGGGTTCTTTCATTTGCATTATGAAGAACATTAAAATCAGAGACAAAAATTGGTCTTCTGGTTTTAAAAGCTACTTATCTAAAAATATATGTATATGGGTTAAATTCTGGGTTGTATGCAGCTGCCAAAATCTGCATATCATTTGAGATACTCATAATACCTTCTTGGACTCCAGCCTGTGGTCCAGAGACCTCAAGACTTTCTTCATCTCTTATCTACCAGATAAGTGAGGGTGTTTTGGATACCATCAGGCAGCATAAATACAGTTTGTTGTCCCAAATACATATGTTTAGGCAACTGAATTTTTGTCTCTTTACCAGATTCTGAATCATGATAGCCAGTTATTCAAGTTCATTGACATCATCCTCTTACATCATGGCCCAGACTGTATATAAGCATTAAGTATGTATGGGTGAGATGATGTTAAGTGTCAGCTCAATGGCAGAACAAAACCAGAAACCCTTCTAAAGGCATCCCCCTTTAACTACGTTAGAGCACTCCTGCTTATTCACCTTCTAGCTTGATATATTCTTGCATTGCTTACAACACAAGGACATGATTTTTACAAGGAGACTTAGATGATAGTCCCTTCTTTCCCCTGCAGAACCACTCCTTGATGATGCTCAGGACATTTTTCCCATGTAGATGTGGACCCAAAGCCTTTAGAGACAAGCAGTCATGGAGAACAAGTTTTCAGTGGTCAGGGTAGGTGTTACCAGAGCTATCCCCTTGAGCAAAGTCAAGATGCTGTGGAGCACTTCAGTCCATGTTTTTTGTATGCTCTAACTCTGGTGTTACTAGAAAATTCTATGCACCAGAAATCAGAAAAAAAAGAGAGAGATTTTGATAATTTGTTCGGAGGTTTATTACAAAATTACTTTGTATGGCATTATTTCTGCTTTTGTAAGAAATGAGAAGTCAATGGGACATATTGCAAGTAGATTCAATAGAAGAGAAAACTTTGTAGTAGTTGCTGTGATTTACCCATAGCCAATTGGTTGCTGCAGTTCACCAGCCTTTGGAATGACAGGAAATATTGTATAAGGCTTCTATGGGCCTAGAGGACCATTTGGTTGTAAGAAGCAGAGGAAAAATTGAACTGAAGGATGAGGTAAAGGTTTCTGTGGGATTTAGAGTGGCAGGCACAAAAGCATTATCTGTATCTCATGAAGGTGATAGAAATACTGAGTAATAGAAATTTGAAGAGATAAAAATAATGTTTAAAGGACATCAGGGAAAAAAAATAGAGAATCTTGTCAAAGTCAGTCCTGTTAATGTGATCTAATTATCTTAAATATCTAATTAAACAGTAGACATTTCAGGGCATAATAAAAAAAAAATACATAAACACCTAATGAGATATGCAATTGACATTAAACAAGGCAACGTATATATAAATGCATGCAGCATATATGCATATCTATGTGCACCTGAATAATTGGAAATCCAAATATAAGGCTGCAGGTAAAGCAAAATGGGCCAATTCATTTATATTAAAAGACAGAAATGGACAAAGAAAATTAAACAAAGCCTTGAAAAGGGTCATGTTTAAAAAATGTGCAGAAATAAATCAAAATAAATACTTTATGCCAAGGTTCTCAAAGAAAAAAAAAAAAAAAGGAAAAAAGCATGTGTTTATATTCCAGACACAATTTTTTTCAAGAATCAGAATCAGATTGGAAAAGACCAACAAGAGCTTGAAGTCCAACCTTCAACCAAATACAAGAAAGTACAGTATTAAGGGATGTTAAAATTGTAACCCATTCTAAATAAACATAAATCTGTCAGATAAGTGAAATTCAGTGGAGCAGAAGCAAACACAGAAACTATAACTGGGATGTGCAAGAAGCATATTCAGGTAGAGGAATATTAAAAATGTTTAATGGTGGGACAGATCTGATATTGAGAGACTTTTCTATTCTATAACTTAGCATGTGTGCATATATATAGGTATAATGATGGTTTGCAGAATGACTGACCACAGCACTTACAGACATATTAGAATTGGTCTGGTCTTTTTATCACAGATAAAAGTGAATTAGAATCACTTGCCAGTGTTAAATAGCATCATGGAAGAAGACACAGAGAGAGAGCACTTTTTATTTTTGGGTGTGTATATAATGCCATGGCACCACCCTCTCTGAGTCAGGATGATCAGTATTAGGGCAGTAGAGTCAGATGCTAGTAGTGAGAAGTCCCTGGGGTATGTCTACACATTTCTTTCTGATGAACAGATAGTTTAGACTGAATATTGGTCTGAATTCAGTGTTTACCTGTCAGTGTACTGTCTGTACACACCAAATTAACCTTGTCTCTTGGGGTCTTCTGTGGAAGGGAGTGAATTGTCAACTCATTTAAGAATTGCAAAGAAGTTTTAGGTGCTGACAGCTCAGTTTGAGACTTCTGCTCCTCAAGGATTTGGTAGATATGAACAGCAGGTGATCTGAATCATCTGCTGAGCTTAGACACCCCAATTTTCAATCCTTGCTCCATCTGCCAGTGCAATTTGAATTGATCTAATTGTTTCCAAATAGCCAATTAACTGCAATAAAGATACCTTAAAACTAGTAAAAACCAGAAAATATATTAGTGGAGGCCACAAAGTTAGACAGATAACATAAAGAAAAACTATGCTTTCTCTCCCATTTATGAAATATGCCAAATCAGACACAATATATGCAGTAGTGAAGAGGTGAGCTCCAGTAGTGAGGGTTTTTTATTAAGACAAAGGGATTACTCATGTTATCCCCATTAATTTCTTTTAGTGTCCTTTTTAATCAGTTAAATATAGGAGTGCTGGGGAACAAAAACATACATAGGAAAATAAGTATTATGATAAAGTTAAGAAAATTTTACTGATGGCAAACCATGCTCATACTGTTATGTCATACAACAAAGAAATATTCTACTGTAAAGTGTTGGGGAAGATGAAACAGGAAAGCCTTATAAATATGATTGCCTGGCAAAAGATGCTGAGAATATGGAAACTATAAGCGAGATTGAAATGAAGGCAAGCTTTGAGATACCAAGCCTTAGTTACTGAGCAACTGAAAAACAACGGTATGGCCGGCAGAAGGTAATCCCCTTTTGCTTGAACAATACCCTCTGCTTGCAGACAGGTCCAAGGGTCAGAGCAGACCCTACCAGCTTGGCAGAAGGGGTCCAAAGAGTAGTTTTTAGGGCTTAAAATGTAACACAGTATGATAATGTAATGATTCTTATAGGCTGTATGTAAATGCTATAGGATTTGTATCTTGTACTAGATTGGTTAATAGAAATTAGAATATTCAGCACAGAAGAAGATTTATAGTATTGTAAACAAGAACCTCATTATTCTGACTTTTGGTCTTCTACGTCTCTCTTCTCTTCTCCTCTCTTGTGCACTTGCTCTTGTGTGCACCTCTTGCTCCATCTTGCCTTCCTGCCCTGCTTCGAGCTGCGGCTGGCAGCTCCGAGCAGGGCCCCAGCAACCACGCCCTTCACAATAAATCTCATGCTTAAAGACCTATCTTCAGAGATCTCTCGTCTCTAGCCGTCCCGACCGTCCAAACCACCAGAAGATCCCACAGTAAAGCTTTTGTACTAAGGTAAGGGTTCAATTTTGTTTTTGCAGGTGGAGTCAGGTTGCATTTAGCACTGATTTTTACATGGTTAATTCAAAGAAATACAAATAATTTGTGACACGTGAAAGGTAAATGCTAAATTTTTGTATGTAGCTGAATTCTAAGGGCATCTACAATACAAATTCTGTAAACCTAAAGATTTATTTATTAATATTATCTGTTAATATAATCAGTTGTACAACACATTGATTATTAATACTACTACTATGCATAATATATCACTGCATTTTATAATTTGGATTTCAAATATTAAGAATTGAAATCAGATTGGATTTTTCAGTTCCAGAATTAGATACTGACAGAAGTACGGCAAAGATAGGACCCAGTGGTTTTTTGCCTTTATGGCTGATGTAGTCTGTGTCTGCAGTTAATTTCATACTAGCCAGGTGTGATCTGTTCTTTGTTGTTCAGATTCAGTGCTCTTTTTTGTTAATTTAGTGCTGACAGTAGTAGGTACTATTTAAAACAATCAGGTGCCAGAGTCTAATATTATGCGACCAGGTTCTTCTAGGTATTAGTCACGAACTGTTATTTTAAGTATTTGTCAGGAAATGTAATGATAGAGCAGGGAGTAATGAGTACAAATTGAAAGAGAGGAAATTCAAGTTAGCTATTAGGAAGAAATATTTACTGAGTGTGGTGAGACACTGGAACAGGTTCCCAGAGAAGTGGATGGCCCAACCCTGACAGTGTTCAAAGCTAGGTTGAATAAGGCCTAGTGGGACGTGTACCTGCCCATGGCAGGAGGGTTGGTACTAGATGATCTTTAAGATCCATTCCAAAAACTTACGATCCTATGATCCAATGACTCTAAGATTACAAAGTAAAAGACAGTGTTTAATACCAAGTTTTCTTTCCTGAGGTCAGCTGATGCTATACAGGACTTGAATTTAGAAGAGTGATACGCCAAAGTACTTGTACCACAATGCAAGTACAAATTACATTTAATGGAGTACAGGAATAGCAATATACAGCAGAAATGGACTACAAATGTGATACCCACCATATGCTATCTGTGGCATGCTCACTGTCACTAGGTTGAGCAGCCTGATTGTCAGGAAGGAATATGTGAACTGAAACTACCTCAGTCCTATTGCTCTTGGGCTGATTTTGGCCTAGGTAGAGTTAATTTTCTTCATAGTAACTTGTATGGGGCTATGGTTTGGATTTGTGCTGGAAACAGTGTTGATAATCCGGAGGTATTTTTGTTATTGCAAATGACTGACGCTTACACAGAGTCAAGGTCTTTTCTGTCTATCACACCACCCCCACTCCTGACCCCAACTGACCCAAGGGATATTCCATTCTACATGGTATCATACTCAGCTTTTAAAGCTGGGGGAGGAAGTACAAGGGGAGGACATTCAGAGTGATGGCATTTGTCTTCCCAAGTCCTTGTTACATGTGATGGAGCCCTGCTTTCTTGGGGATGGCTGAACACCTGCCTGCCATGGGAAGCAGTGAATGAATTCTTTGTTTTGCTTTGCTTCTGTGGCTTCTGCTTTACCTATGAAACTGTCTTTATCTCAACCCATAAGTTTTCTCACTTTTCTGATTCTCTCTCTGTCTTGACACAGAGGGGAGTGAGTGAGTGGCTGTGGGTGGGGTTAAATCACAACAGCTTTCTTTGAAATTCCTTTTGTTCATTGTCCACTTCTAATATTTTGAGTTGGTAAGAGACAAATCTACATTTCCGTGCTGGTCTCACTTAGTCAGGAATATATTTGCAGTCTTCTGACATACCCAGGGACAAACAGCTACAGAACTGACTTATTCATTTGGCTGATATAACTGCTTGATTTGGTCATCTCATGCAGTTATTTGATCCACTCATCTGGTGGAACCATTTATCTAGAACAAAGGCCATCCCATGGTCATCGCTGTCATCGCTGTGTTATGTTCATCTTTCGTCCTCAGAACTGTCTTCTGTTGTAGACATTCATTTATTGGTCACAGCAGGTTGAAAGTATTTACTTGCCATTCATATTGCTGTATAGCTGTTCTACTTGCTCTATTTTTGTAGCAGAATGACACTACAAATAGAAGAATAATTATTTTAATGATTGTTCAGTGACAACATATTCCTGCTCTTAGATGTAAACAAGTAGGCAAAGGAAAAAAAATTAAAAATTATATAGAAAACTTAGCAAGGACCTGAAAGCAGAGACTGGTTAAAGCTATCTGAGGTTCCAGAAAGTTAATCTAATATTTTTATAGCAAATCTGCACACAGCTTGCTACTTGGCAACTGTATTTATTTTTTGTAGGCCATCAAACATAAAGGGAAAATGTTAACAGCTAGGTTTTCAGTTCTGCTGCAGAGAAATCTCTGTAGTTTCTCCCCATACCTATCTCTCATCTTCTCTTTAAATAGAAGAAATGAGGCACGAGATAGTTAGCTACAGTCAGATTGTTCTGGTGAGCACGTAAATCATTCTGACAGATTCTTTACATTATTCATTCTAACACAATAAGGAAAGGCAAAAGAGACTCATGTGGAGAACAGCAATCAACTCTATTTTTCATAGAGAAGACACTGTTAGTGTCACGCATGTATGTAGCCAGTGCCACTTACACCTGGACAATTGTTCATTGTTGTGTAGTTTTCCTAAACTGTTCATAAAATACTAAGAAGACCAGCTGTTTATGGAAGAAATGTAATTACCTTGAGTAGAGGTTCTGCATGAGGTGTTTTGTCTTTCATAGTAAACATAGAAAAGTAGCATCACTTCTTGTAGAGCCACAAGAATAACTGAATATGTTTAAAAGCCTGTTAGAGTAAGGGAAACGAGCTTAATTTCCATTTGATTTGTAGTTCAGATGGCTATGTCTGCAGTACCATGTTAACTTAAGGTTTCATTTTGCACTCCAATCCACACAACAGCCATGACAATTCAAAAGACTTCTGTGCACCAACTCATTTACTGACTCGAGATGTTTTCACCTGAAACTTACAGATGAAGCAAGACTAGCACAAACATTGGTTCTGTTCCCAGAATATAGCCCCAAAACCAGGCTTACCCTACCACAGACTTTCCTGAAGTTCATATCCACAAAAATGCTCCACTTCTACATTCCTGTGTTCTCCTCAGCAGAAAAAAAAGGTGCAGGAATGCCATAAGGGGCTCTTATAAGTGGGAGCAAAGGCATAAGAGATCACTGGAAAAGTATGTTCATTCTGCCAAAATGTCATGCGAATGTGACAGTGGTGAGCCACAAGTGAACCAAGACAGATGATTTGGAAGAAAATAGCTCAAGAACAAGTGAGCACGTCATAATCTACATTCCGGAATGGATACTAGCAGCAGCATAGGCTTGTAATAGATCTAGCAGAGCCCAGGAAACCTTTCTCTGCCAGCAAATGTATAGTAAGGAATTATGTCTGTTGTAAACAGTTTAATGATTCAACAGATAACACAAAGATGAAGAGAAAGATTGGTAAGTAAAGGCTTAGGAAGATTTTATGCTAATACTTTCCTATTTTTCTAAGTTTTGTAGTAAAGAGAACATAATCCGTTATTATGTTCAGTTTCTCTCTTCTGGGGATAGAGATTCAAGCAAACACAGTCCAAGTTGCCTTTGTGTTGAGTATTAAAGTAGCTACCTGGGATTCTCTTTACCTTCTTACTCTCTTATTTTTCCTGTTTAGTCTGCTACAATATCAGGACTTAAAACATTTATTAAATGGTAAAAGCAACAGCAATCGTTCTTCCACTTTAACTTACAAGACTGAATGAGAGGTAGTCTTTTATAGCTCATAAGCTTTTCAACTGTCTGTATGAAAAGATGAAATTACCAAAATAAGTAGAAATAAATCATTAATGTTTTTTATTCTACAATGAATTATTTTAGGATGACTCTTACCTCTGGTCCCTTTTCATTACTCTTACTCTCATCCTCCCAGAAGGTTGGGGATGGGCAAGAGGCTGGGAGTGGGCATAGCCAAGACAGCTGACCCAAACTGAACAATGGGGTGGTCCATACTGTGTGATGTTATGCTCAGTCTAAGGTAAGAAGGAGGGAGGGCGAACATTTGTGGTTATGGTGTTTGTTTTCCCAGGTAACAGGTACATGTGCTGAGTTAAGTAGCTAGAAATCTTCCTGCCAGCGGAAAGTAGTGAAAGAATTTCTTGTTTTGTTTTGCTTCCAAAAGTAGCTTTTGCTTTTCTTATTTAACTTTCTTTATCTTGCACCAAGTATTTTTGTGACTATTATTTTTTACTTCATCCCCTGGTAGAAGGGTATGAGTGAATGGCAGGATGGGTATTTGGCTGCTGTCTGCAAGTGAACATGTCTACTTACCTTCAATCAGATATATCAGCCTGTATATAACATTTATTGTCTGGAATCTTATTAATTTATGAAAATTTTGTAAAGCATTCAGTCATTGCATTTAGCATTATATTTATTTAAAAAATTAAAAATTCGTAGTGTGAATAAGAAACCGAGTTCCTCTTGGTTTTACAACAGTATAAACACTATAATGATCTGAGAATTGGGTCTACTGGATGGAAAAAAAGCTCACACTAAACCAGATAAAGCCTAGAGTTATCCTTTTGAAGCAGACTTTACTAGAAGTCTGATTTTTCTTATGTTTGAAGGAGAAATTCCTTCCCAAAAGAAACTACTTCTGTGGTTCTTCATATTTTCATTTTAACAAATCTGCTTTTTTACTTCCCTTACAATTTCTGTTACAAAGATGCAAGCATCTCCCAGCTCCATTCACTGCACTGATGAGCAGAACAATTCTGCTCCCTGAAGATAGATGTCCAGCAACACTTCAGATGACTTAGCGTATCCAAGACATTGATACAAATGATACAAAGGGCATACAGGATAATAATGTTCTTTGGCAGCGGTGTCCAGAGGTGAGGTGGATTTCATGGCATATCTTGGATGGCACTACACACATATGAATAAATAACTTTAATGAACCCTAGTATTCATTGACCTTGTGGGAGCACAGACACCAAGGACACTTGAGATCTTCTCTGTGCAGATATCTAAACATAGGAAAGATGACAGGATTCTCAAGGACTGTCTCAACTTAAGGGTAATAGAAAATGGGTTCGAAAATGAGGTGCAGGAAGCTGTGGGATTCTTGCTGGCCATCTACTCAGGCAGTATATGGCATATGTCTGCTGCTTAAAAAAGGCAAGATAGCATAGGATAACAGGTTTGACCCAACTCCTACCATTTAAACAGAATTTTCAAGAGAGGAAAGTAACCACCTAACTGTAGGGTCAGCTAAAGTATTTCTGAGGCTAACACTTGGTAAGCATAAGCTAAAAAAAGATTATATGGTTAACCTTAGTCATCAGTGCAGACACAGACACATGAATCAAAATAATAATTTTTTCTTTTAAAGACATATATAATTTGGTAGAATACCTGAGAACTCGTTGACTGGTGTAAATTGACATATGTCTTTAGAAGCTCCTGAATCTACCTAATTACCTCACTAAAAGATATTTCTGGCTATTAGAATATCTTTGTTTGTGTATTAAACAGAACAGATCCTTTTCTATTTGCTACAATAGAAAAATATGAGCAACATTGATAAGACCACAGCAGTAAAATTCTTTCAATTATTCTTCTACACTGGTACAATTGCAATTAGCATAAGAAACAAAAACCAGATACTAGAGGCTATTCAAATGAGGTTTGATTTTTTCACCACTCCCAAAATGTCAATCTATTTTTCAGCTGAATCAGAAGATAAAAAGTTGTTGCTTTCATTACTTTTATTATATACATTCAGGGTTTATAAATTATAATGATTTTTGGTAGGACAGCTGTCAAGGCGATTTTAGTATTTTTTTTTTCAATTAAAGTTGTCCTTTTTATGTATATCCAAGAACAAAATTGTAAATTATACATGCCACTATTACACAGACAATGTTCTATCCTTATAAATAGTCTTTGAAAATATTTTTTCTTATTTAGATAACAAATGCAAGTAAGTGACTCTCCTATTTATAAATATGGTAGATATCTGCCATATTGATTTAGCTTGCCTGCTTTTTGTCAATTCTGATATTTCTTATCTGTGTTTTACATGTCAGAATTAAATATGAAATATACATTCATATTTTAATAGCATGGCAGAAATTTGTCTTCTGAGCAAAGTCTTCTGAAAAGCAGAATTATCTTACATTAAGTGCTAACAGTAAGTCCTAATCACAGGAAGATAATTGGTGTTTAGAATTTTTGTGGGGTTTTCAGTTTTTTGTTTGCTTGTTAATTTATTTTTGGGACTGGGGATTTTTTTACTCTAATTACAATTGAGAGTGAGTATACATAATTTTATTTTTGCTAAAAATTGTAAGTTTTTTTCTCTTGATATTATAAGTGACATTAAACTGGCTTTCTTTGAGGAAGGTGAATGAGAAGTGAATCTGCCTTTTATTTTGATGCTGTCACTATACCACAGTAGGTGTGTTTTGCACAATCCCAGCCTAGCCTGGCAATAATCCCACATCAAGAATTTCAATATTTGTTTTATTTTTTGTTTTCATCCAATTAGTTATTATAAAACATGCATGCATTCTGGTGAGTGGAACCCAGTTCTGCTCAGTGGATAATTCCTGTCAAATTGAAAGCTAATTGCAACTTTCTGGGTAAATATTCTGACAATTGGATTGCTATGCAAAAAGATGTGGAGGCAAACCACAAGTAATTGATCATGATTCTATGATTTCTTTCAACTTCAAAATTTCTTCAAAATTTGGTTGATTTTCAATGAATGATATTGTGTTCTGCAGTCACAACAGAGGATGAAAACAAATTTCAAGATACTTGCAGATAATTCTGAGTTGTACTGCATAATATGTAACATAGAAAAAATAAGACTTATACAAAATCCTTAGGCTCAATATTATTTTCATATTACACACAGTGATGACTTCTGTAGTAATGTAATAAAAATATGTGTTTCTTTTTTATGGAAAGATAAACACATTTTTATATTATATTTCTTTCCTTTAATCTGAACTTAATGAAACAGTTATGTTCTGAAGTTCATAAAAGTAATAATCTTCTAATTAAATACTGTTTAAATTTTTTCATATTCTAATTTTATAAACAGAAAGGGGAAAAAAACTTTTTACATTTTTGCATTTCCTCAGAAAAATACAATACTTTGCATTAAATAACATTTTATTTATATTAATAATATATGCCAAAAATCTGAAAAAGATGTGCAGGAGAAGGAGAGATTTTAGTAAATGTGTTAGCATCTTAAAGCATCCTTTATACTGAGGGGCTGTTGCTGAGAATTTTCTATTTCTGCTCTGGTCGAAGAAAAGTGTAGGGATTCAGCCTTTTCTAGGATCAGATCCAACTTTGTTACTCTATTGAGCCAAGATATAACTAACATTAATTTAGTTGTAAACTATTTGTATGCATATGTAATATAAAATATCAGGATTAAAAATACACCTGTATAAAAATTACCTTTCTGAAAGACCCTAGGAAAATTCTTCCTAATTTTAGGCACTACTTTCATCTGGAGATTAACCAGAAATTAGTAAATCTATTTGCTTCAGCTTCTATTTCCAAATCAGTCCACTTATATGGAGACATAAATTCATCTTTAGAGGAAAATGGCAGCACTGGGGGTGCTTAGTGCTCTGAAAATGGAGGAAAAAAAACTCCTCTTGTACTTTAATCTGAAAACCAAGAACCAAAGGATCTATTAAAAAAGCAATAGATCGGTATTATGTACTACTATGCAGTAGTACATCCTTTTTTTTTTTTTCTTCCTTATCCTATTATTGTTACAGTGTAGGAAAAAAAAGGCACATGAAATATAGGTCTAATTTATAACCAGCTGTTTGTCATTTCCATGGTTAACATGACTTCTGGTTTTCCTCACAGCAATAAACTTTGTGGGAACTTTTCAAACTGAAATGAAGACAGATTACACATCTGAAATAAAGTGAAGGGGCAGAGAGGAAATTTTGTCCTGAAGTGTTGGTACGTAACTGTTTTATAGCAAAGTAGTCTTCTGGGTATTATTGTGAAATTATGCAACATAATTTTGCTTCAAATTATGTCATGCAATATATCGTCATGCTATACAGTAGTGAGAAATTTCATTTCCAAAAAATCTAATTCCAAGTGATACAGCTTTGACAGGAAAACATGCATGACTGACAAAATAAGTAGTATTTGGCTAAACTGCCATTTGGTTTTATTAGTAGTCTTGCAGTAAATCTTTCAGTATGCACCATAAAAACATTTTGCATGGTTCCTGTTGAGTTGTACCTGAAGTTTCATGACATGAAATGATAGATTGAAACCGGGACTGGCTACACTAAAAAAATCTGAAGGATGCTTCAGTCAGGTAAGTGTCAAGATTTCAAGGGTTTATCCAAAATATATATTTTTATGTGTGATGAGTACCCTATTTCAGTATGATGGCAGATAAAATGTAAGATAGTGCAGGGTGACAAAAGTGTATCTAAATATGCTACCAACTTGCACTTCTGCAAAACAATAGATTACAAAATCATGTAGAAAGTCTAAAGAAAACAACTGTTGTGCTGTAACAGGTAAAGTATAGGTGTCCTACAGAGCAGTTAATAGTGGAGGTGAAGTCAGATAAAAGGACTTCCCACATGTGCCCTACAAGTGGATGCAAGCTTTTAGTACTCTAAGATACTTGAAGAATATTGCATTTTAAGAGGCTGAAAGCAATTGAGCTTAACCATCCACAACTAATGGCTGAATATTCAGTGTGTCTTAACCCTTTAAATTAATTCAACACAAGCATCTGATTTTAGAAAGAATTGGGCCATTTTATGAGCAAACACTGTTGTAATTCTACTTTTTGAACTGAAATAGATAATTCAACATTTTTAAACATCAGTTACTAATGACCCACCAAAATATTTCATTTTTTAAATTCCTTCCTGCATATCACACTGCCTAAAAGATAAGGTTATGAATCCAAATATCAGTGTCCTTAAATTTATGTATACACTATATAAGGAAAGATTTTGAGTTACTTATGTGATCTTCCATGATTGCTTGGTCTGTAGTACTCAAATGTTGGCATTTATTGTTAAATTCTTCCCTTGCAGATCCATATAGTTTACTGAGAAGGAATACACGATTAATTTGCACATAATAAAACATTAGGATAGAATAGAATAGAATAGAATAGAATAGAATAGAATAGAATAGAATAGAATAGAATAGAATAGAATAGAATAGAATAGTTGGAAGGGACCTACAACAATCTTCTAGTCCAACTGTCAGATGGGTTTTGGGTTGTGTGTGTCTTTTCCTTCTAGACTGGTCAAAGTGACTGAGCTTGTTGTAAACCAGAAAGTACTACATCTGTTAGCAGGAATAACTGCATGGATCTCCATGAGCTTCAGTTTGTGCTGGCATGTTTTACTCACACTGTTCCTAAAAGACAAGTGGTCTTATTAATCAGTCTGACAATAAAATATTACTTGCTACATAACCAAATGCAAGCTATGCTTTTTTTTTATGTTAAAATATTATTAAAACCTTATTGCTTTATCTCAGGTCAAATGCAATCTTAGTATATATCCTGAGTTTCAAAAACAGTTCATACAATAAGGCCACTAGTAAGCATAGTAAAAGATATGTTCTTTTCATTTCTAATCAAGGGATGTATTCTAAAGAATTCCATTGATAAGGATCTGTTAACAAAGACCTGACAGTTGCTAGGAGCTGAGAGTCAGAACTGAATGCAAACAGGGAACTCATTTGTAAAACGATTACCAGTGTTGTATCCCTGATCTCAATTAACTGCCAGCTGAAGTCAGATTCTCTTAATGTGATTCATTTTAACATAACAAGAGTAAATAGTTTTGCCATGCAGAACAAACTGATTATTTCAGACACAGTGGAGACCTTACTTAAAATGTCAGCCAGATTATGAATTCATGCTAAATAAGTTAATGAAAAGATTAATATCAGTGACAACAGTGCTTCCAGATATAACTCCTTATTATATCTAAAATGGGCACTCTTACCTTTTTTTTTCCCTCTCATTTTTAATTTTTTCCCCTGGCTAATAGACATTTTCTTTGAAATGCATAATTTTCTGTACCACTTGAAACTAGCTGGTGAATTGAGCGTTTCATCTGTTTTTACCAAGATAAAGAGATGTACATGTATTTCTATGTTAGTTTTCAGTCCTTTGGTATGAGCCTGTGCCAGCAGGGAAACGTCTTTATAATGTGTAAGTTGTACTCAAACGAATTTCAGAGAACAATCTCAGGTGGGGTATGTAGTATTAGTATAACCTTTAACCCTCACCACTCCAATGCTTTAATCAAGTCACCTTTCTTAAAGGAAGACATTGATAATACAGGCTCTCATCTCTCAAGGTATAGGTGGTCCTATTGATTTCCAAGAGCACATTTTCTTCTTCATTCTTCACCAAGTCCTTTGTTTTTTCTGTTCTTTATCGGGTTTTTTTCCACTTGTGTGGAAGTCACAGTCATACTCCTTGCTCCCTTACATATTCTTGACAAGTTAAACAATAACAGTTACCATATATTAGAATATTAAATTAAAAAAAACAAGCTAGTACTGCAGAGTTTCAGCAGAGAAAAAAACTAATAGTCCCTCCCTTAACATTATCAATTTTCTTTCTGTTCATAAAGCAGGGGAGAAATCTTCAGAGCTTTGCTCTGAAAACATTCAAGGGAAAATAAAATATTAAGTGAAAAATCACACTGAAAAATATTGACATAAGTATACTTTGGTGTTAAACCATGGCAGCATACTAAAATTTGCTCATCTTCTGGAAAATAATTTATACTTTATGATGCTGGAAAGGGAACAGCTCCCTTACTTCCTTCTACCAGATTAACCAAAAACTTAAATTTATAAAATTATTGTAAAAATAGGTAGGAATGGTCCAGCCCTTTCTTAAATATCTGCAAAATACTATTGGTCAGCACATATGCTAACAAAAAGGAGAACAGACATGAGCTTTGGAATTTTCAGTAGGCTTGGGTTTTCATCATTAAGTAAAAGAGTTTGGAGAGTAGGATGAAGCATTATTTATATATGCTGGAAAACATTTACAACACACCCCCCCAGAATCTATAGTTAAAAGTTACTGTCATAGTCACTTATGAAGTGATGTGCTAAAGAAATGTTTAAGTGGTATTATACACTACCTGAACACTTACCACAAACCTTGTGAGTCTACCTGGTAGACACTGACAGTATTGAGACAAGTACATTAGGACCTGAATTTCACAGGGACTGCTGTATCAACGAGGGCAATGGGTACTGAGTACCTGAATATGAGGGACACATGTTTTTCTTCCCTCAATTCTTTTACAAAATTTTTCAAAATATCTTTTTTTTTTTTTTAATGGCATCTCTGTAGAATTTTGCGGAAATGCATGTAGTGCCATGGAAGAAAATTTTAGTCCATCACAAAATTAATAATAACCTGAAATAGTGATATTTGATTACTCCTCTTATTGTCAGTGTTTCAAGAGTGAATCTAAAAGATGTTAAAATTCTCATTGTACAATCTTCAAGATGTCTGTATTTAATTCAAGGAGGATATGACATAGTTTTTCTAGTGATAATGAAATATAAAAATGTATTTAATGAAGGAAAACCAGGCTTATTTTCTTTCAAGACCTATTTTATAAACACATAAGAAAGTGCTCACATATTGCTACATATTTGAAGAAAGGTGAAAATCCAGTTATTTTCTGCCCATTGCTAGAACTGGGGTTATCTGATCAGAAAAAAAACCAAAAAAAACAAATAGAGGCAGAGCACCCATCGACAAAAGACCAAAGAACAGGCAGGCATTTTTTGTCTTTATCTCTAATCCTGTGACTGAATATATAGTTTAGCAAAGCAAACGAGACACTGGCTTGGCTGACATGCACTCCCCAATGTACTCTCACTGTGCTAGGCAGCCCCCGGATTTGAAGGAGCAGAACATTTCAGCCGACAGGCTGAGAAAGTTGGGTCTGCTTGGCCTGGAGAAAAGAAGCTTCCTCATAGCAGCCTTGCACTATCTGAATGGAGCCTACAGTGGAGCTGGAGAGGGACTTTCATCAAGAACTGTGATACCAAAGAATTTTTGCTTCTTATATATTTTTCGAGTATTTTTTGCTTTGTAGACTACTATTATATAGTTATATAATTTCTGAGCTAAATTCAGTACTTTTTTAGACAAACACATTCCTGGAATCTTATTCTAATCTTTCTTCTTCAGTGAACCAAAGCCATGTCACTTTCCCATGTATTTAGACATAAACAGTGTGGGGCTAGAAGCAAGGGCGGAGGCTTCAGTAGAGAGCCAAACCAAGAGAGACAATTATTTCATTAACTGTACTTCTAATTGGGGATTCTTGTCAATCATGCTAATTTGCTAAATTTATAAAAATGCCGAAGCCCTATATGAGGTGTGCATTCTGCAATAAGAGCCCCTGGAGGACCTTCAATAAACGGTAACTGCTTTTACAATTTTAATCTTTTTTGGCTTGTGATTTTAGAAAAGGAAGCAATAGAAAAAGGAGTAATGGGTACAAATTGAAAGAGGGGAAATTTAGGTTAAATATTAGGAAGAAATTTTTCACTTTGATGGTGGTTAGACACTGGAACTGGTTGCCCAGAGATATTGTGGATGCCCCAATCCTGGCAGTGTTCAAAATCAGTTTGGTAAGGCCTTGAGCAACCTGGTCTAGTGGGAGGTGTCCCTGCCCATAGCAGGGGGTGTTGGGACCAGATGATCTTTAAGATCCATTGCAACCCCTTATTCTATGATTTTATGTTTCTAGCAGATTCTATGGAATAAACCAACATCCACTCCACTTTTTAATACATTCTTGTTTACTTTCTGTAACATGATATGAAAGGTAATGTAATAATTAAATCACCCATCATATTAACAAGAATAGGAATTTTACCCTACGTTATAATTCCACTTGTAATATTTTAAGATAAAATAAAAATTACTTAATGAAATGTGAATGGATTTCAGCCTCCTTTATATTTCATCAATTATCTTAAAGTTAGAAGCTCAAAAGGCAGCTCTTACTTTCAAATGTGTGGCATTTTTCTTCATGCTTTGATGCATATATATGGATTAGTCATCTTTGCCTTCTTTCTGAAAAGCATGATAATTCCATTCATTTTTGTTTTATAAAGGACATGGGTGTACACAGGAACTTGGAGCTATCCCTCTTTGCCCAAGAGTTTCAAAAGTGAAGATTCATGCATTCAATAAAAAATAATTTATTTAGGCTTTTCCCTATTATATATCATATACTTGCAACAGTAAGTGACATTTTTGATTTATGGGATTTGACAGGACCTGTCTCACTTAGAAATTTCAAAAAGAAATGCTGCTCAATATTAGTCTATCAGAAATGACACACATGTCACCATGTGATTATTTTCCAGACAAGGCCCAGGCATAGCCTCATTTCCTTGGGCATAAAAACACTGACACTCAAGAAAAAAGGATGATGCCTGTCATGTTCTCCTTTTCTCCACAGGAGCTCTTCCAAAAAGCCTTTAGGGTTTTACTCTTCTCTTCCAAGAGAATACAAAAGGATATTTGTTCAACATTTTTCTGTGTGAGACCTACTATTAGTTGAACTGAGATCACCTTTGAGAAAATGTTTTTGATATTACTAACAAATCTTGATTAAGTCAGGGATTCTTACAAAGCTGGAGGGGGAAATAGAGACACATGCTTGTATATACACACAAATGTTCATATGCTTTTGTTTAATTAATATAATTTTGTACACATTATGTGTGAAAGAAACACTTTGTGAAAAAGCTGGTTTACAAAAAGTTCTGGATACCCAATATAAATTATTGTAATTATGTAGTTTATTTTGTAATGGTTTTAATTGGTACCACAAGAGTTAACAATAACTACAGAAAGATTAAATATTAAAATTTCAGTATTCTCCACTGTAATCTACAAAATGTATTAGCAAATAATTTTTAGGTATAATATAGTATTTAGACATATATATGTATATATTTACACATATATCAGGAAACACATGCTTATATATACACACACAGGGACTCAGACATATGTTTTAATGCAGTTATTTTTTTTCTGGAGAACACACAGGAATAAAAAATTTGTAAGACTGAAGATACCTTTCAGCTATAATAACAGTTTTAGAAATCATTATTTTCAACCACTCACATGTTCAGTCAGCAAAAAGCATTAGAAGTGTGCCAATACTTTCCAAGCTGGTATCTGACATTGAATAGAATAGTGGTACTTTTTGTGCTTTTTGGGTTTTACAGCAAAATATATGAGGAATTGTAAAAAAGAACATATATAAATTGTTTCTGACTTTTAGTTCAGAATCAATATTAGGCAATGATAGTAATTTTCATATAATTATATGAGTTGAACCCCTTTTCAAGGGGGTAATACAACTTAAAATGCTTTTCACCTTGGCAATAACTGTTGTACTTTGTAGTGTATCACACAGTGACAGCAGGGCTTAAAGTTGGGAAGAAGGTCAACTCTTCAGACAGTGATGCCTTGGGGAAACCAGAAGCTGTTCCCACTTCTCAGTCTGTGAAGCTACTGGCATCCCAAATAGTCACAAAGCACTTCAGTGCCTTAGGCTATTTCAAAGTCAGAGCTGCTTCATCCTTATTAAAATATATTTATACTACTTAATAAGAAATAGCCTTTTAACAAGAGTGCATTACTGTGTACGAGAAATCCCAGCTGCTTCTCTAAAAACTACTTACATACAGCACCATTTACTAAAAGAGATTTCTAAGGAAATCCAGAATACTCAAATTTGAAGAAAATGTGATAAGAGATGAATAATGAACTCACTATAACTGTTCTCATGAAATGAAGAAGCATGAAGGCTGTCATAGTCCTTAGAAGGAAAAAGTCTGAAGATTGATATCAATTCTCAAAGTCCACCAATAAATTCTTGTATCTTGAAACTCAAATGAATATATATACACTAATAGACCCTGCTTCTGGGTGCCGTTCTGGCTAGCTCGGTGTCCTGGCACGAAGCATTCTCTGCCTGCCCCGGGCGGAGGCTGGACAGGACCGATCTCGGCGCGGGAGGACGGGCGAACACCCAGAGGGGGTTTGCCTCTACCCCCGGTAGCTGTAATGAGCGAAGGAGGTAAGGAAAAGGCGGAGGGGGTCTCCGTGGGGTGAAAGGATTTATTGGCGTGGTAGAAACCACGGAGCAATCCCCCAGCCATGTGGAGTTAGGGCCATTTGGTACCCCCACAGCACGGGCGTGGAAAACACACAGCAGCCAGTAAGGGTGTAACAAGGGCTGGGAGCAGGGATTACAGCAAATGGGACAAGGGATAGGTGGGGAGAACGGAAGACAATGGTGGGGCATGGTTTACAGTTTTTGGGATGTTCTCTGTACTTTCAGGGATTCTGCAACTTTAGGAGCCTCAAACCAGAGGACTTTATGGTCCCCTTGGTTCCTCTGATGATGGCTCACTGCAACAAGACCCTACCTATTTTATGTGAGTTTCAGAAGAGGAGTAATGATTTTGGAATTGAAATTGAAAAGAAAGCAAAACTTAAAATTGAGAGGAGAAAAGGCAGAAAAACACCCAAAACCAAGCAATATTTATTTTACTTAGACCTTCCTTTTTTTTTCTTCTCTGTGTTGTAAACAAAAGAAAATAATGCATCCTCATTAACCAGTATTTATCAAACTTACATTACTGTCCATCTGTCCACAGCTCTTTAACAATATTTTTAGAAACCACTTTTTTTAAAGGAGGCAAATAATAAACACTGGCAATTATTCTAATGGAGAAGAAAAAACTTTACAAAGCCAAATTTGACTCTAATCTGCATCTAATTCTGAAAAAAAAAAAAGAATACAGGTAACAGGCTTGAATTGCCTTACAGGATGGAAGTCTAAGTTATTCTGAACTTACTGACAATCATCTAATAATTATTGATTTTCAGGGAAAAACGACATGAAGTCTTGTCATGTGTAAGACAGTAAAGTGAGAAAATGTGCTAAAGATACAGTGGAAATCGGTCTAGATTGCATGAAGGAAATTAACCAAATAGAAAGAAAAGTTCATTTAAAAGAAAGATTCATTAAAATGCCATAGGAAGTTCTATGGTATGTTTTCCCATCAGTAGCCCCTAAGATTAAATCAACAGTACTGTAACAATGGTGTATTATATGTATTTGTTTTAATACTTATGAAAAATCTAACAGTCAAAGAGCACGAACAAGCAAAAACCAAGATTATGAGGATACACACGCTGACATGTCATTCATAACATTCTGCCTATCTCAGTCAGAGGGGTAGCTCTTACCTTGTGGGATAACAAAATCTGTAAATGAAAAAGGCCAGAAAAGCTTTTCTTACCACTGAAGCGTTCAGGTAGCTTGACGAACAATGTGGTTTCAGACAGAAAACTGCTACAAATTGTTGCTGTTTATGTAATTATCACTGGCTGTCTAAAATGTAGATCAATGCCTAAAAACATTAAGGCAGAAGAAAAGCAAAAAACTCCACAGGTATTTTTACTTATCGCAACAAAGTAAACATGTATAAGCTCAGGTGCAACATAGGGCTTTATATTTAAACACCTAAACATTTGTAAGAATAATAAATTTACTTGATAAATTGTGAGGTTTCTGTCACATGACCTTAAAACTGATGAACTTAACTTTCTTTCTGTTTTTAATAGATATGCTTAACTTGAACCTTGAAATCAAATAAATACATTATTATATTATGCAGCCTGACCAACCTAGTGACCTTCTGTGACTGGGTCATCAGTGGACAACTTCAGTGGACAACATACAATAGGGAAAAAAAAAGTAATCTTTAACCTTTGTTCAAAAATCTTGTTGCAGTTTTCCTGTAAGTGGCCTAAAGCAATGTGGCCTTAACCTTGGACCGTAGTCCAATTTTAACTTACAGTACCACGTTGCAAGTGTAATTCTGCATTTCTAATTCATAGAATTTATGATTATTACTTACTTGGTTTAAAGACATCAGACTTCTGCAAATTCCAAACTGTCATTGAGAGCTTTTGAATACTTTTCTTCTTAACAGTGGTCCAGCACTTTCACCCAGAGTGTTACAGGCATGCTGTGACATATAGCTGCTTCCAACATGGGAAAAGCGGGTACAGGCTAATTGAATAGCAAAGTGGCACAGCAAGTAAGGACACAACTCACACCTTAGGTAGCAAAAAATGGAGAAGAATTATGCATCCTGTAGAAAATGTTGTTATTTGTGTGAAATATTGCAAAAAAACCCTAAACTTTACAATTTTAATGTAAGTACTCTAACATTGGCTGTTTTCAGTTGTGATTTTGAAAAATACCCTTTTTATTTAAGAAAATGCATTTTATGCCAGGCTGGGTTCATTTTAGTTTCAGTTAATTTGTTCCCGCATGTAATCCCCAAGAATACACAAATGCTTTAATTAGAATTTAAACAGACTCAACCATTTCCTAGAGAAATCCTTCAGGTTTTTTATGAAAGCTTATTAATTTTCTGTAACCAAACTTTGCTTTCATAATGGGTTATCAAACTAGTCTTTTCCATAATAAATATCACAGACATTTCATAGGAATTATGACACTCGAATTCTACACTTTTCTAAGCCTTAATCTACACTTTTCAAACACTTTTATTAGAAAAAGATAATTACATTTTGGTGGATTTCAGTCAAAACATGGAAGCTTGTAAAATTATTTCAATTCTGTTTCTAAATTGCTTAGGAAGCTTTATCTGTTACTGAAGTCTCATACAATCTAAAGTCTATTTTAACAATTGTTTTGGTTGTTAGATAAAAAACAACCTGCTTCATTAACCATATTTAATGATTACTAAATACCTGTCCTCTCAACTGGCTAGGGTTGCTCGAAGTTAATATATAGCATCATTTCCCTCTTCTCTGATGTTTTGTAGAGGAATATTGTTCATAAGCTATTCATCTGAATTATTCTCAATTTCAGATGAAGCTGTAGTCTCTCTGAAGGATGGGAACTATAATTGGCATAGAGTGGTTCTTCATTTAATACTTGTGTCTGCAAAAACAAGATAATTAGAAGCAAAGATTTTTGTACATTAAAGCTGAAGTGGGAGCTAGAAATGAAGTTTCAGTTTATTTTCCTGTTGATGGAGAGAGCGACGTGAAGTGTTGAACACATCAATGTGCAGTATGCTGTAATGGGCGGGGAAGGAAAATGGCTGCCTGGTGGGACAAGTCTTCAGCATCCTGTAGAGCTTGGTCAGAGTTTTTCATCCTTCCCACATCTTCTTCAGAAACCACAGAAAGATTTAGGCAAGTTTATGTCCTCAATTTATGTAGGACCTAAGTTTTTGCTTCTTTGACATAAATGTGCACGCTTGGGTAAGGAGGGTATCACAAAATATTTTGCCCCGAAAAGCAGTAGGTACCACAGAAGATAGAATATTAGCTGTTAAAAAGACAAATATTTCCAATTATTTCCAAAATTTTGTAAAAAATACTAATATTTTTAAAGTTTTCCTGACAGTGTTAGGAATTACATTCGTGCTCCATGTATTCTTCAAAACCTGATAGAATTTGTGAGACTCTTTTGTCAGAGTGTGAAAAACTATTTTTTTTTGTCCTCTTTATTATGCTTTTGTTCTGAACAGTAATCAATCCTATATATTGAGATATTTATACAGGAAATACATATAAATGGGCCCTCTACACAGAAAAATGTCTTCTTCAATATCTTCTTAACCTCACTTCAATTCTCCAAAGTGAATTTTAATGAATTATAATTGTTCATTTTTCTACTGAGTTTCCATATTGTTATGTTTTCGTCTTGCACTAATATATTTTGGATTAATTATTTCTTTGAAACTGATTATAGTCCTGTCCATGATACTTAAATAAGGTATCCTTTATTTTCTTCTTGCTATATTTGCTAATTGACTGGACATGTAAAGATAACTGCTAATACCAGTAGTCTTTCATGCCTGACACAAACCCACTGCTCTTTTTCTTTTAGAAGAGAAAGGATCACAAGTACTGTTACGTTAAGGAAGAGGTACAACTTGAAAGAATGACGATATCTTCTGGTGTTGGAAGTGTTGCCGTCTTTGCATGAGCTGCATTGCTGCAACACCGTATCAACAGCTGAAAAATATAATGATCTTCAGAATTGTACCTGGTTTTATGTTTAGTATTGGGCTTCCCTGCTTGACTGCAGAAACAAATACCATGCTGATATTTGAAGCAATCTTACCTTAAGTTTAATTTGAAATAAAAATGTTACAAACCTGGGTTCACAGGAATACTGCAGAGAGTAACTATATATTCCTATAGTTATTGCCATAATGGACCATAACCTCTGTACTGAGTTTGCCAGGCCCCAGGACCAAAGCTTAACAGTTATGATCTGTTATGGTATGACCTACCTGCAGTCATGCTTTACTTGGCTGAGCTGTGACAACAGTTTGTCCAAACTACTAAGTGTTTATGGCTAATTTGTTTTACTTTTATCTGTCTTTGTGTGGTACAACCATAATTTTAGGTAAAAAGCAGCAGCAAGAATGGGAGAGTTTAAATTCTAACGTACTGATGCAGTGTAGGAAAACACAGGCCTGGTACAATATCAGAGTCCTTCAGAAGTCAAGATATAAGATACAGCTTTAACAACTCAGCTATGGTCATTAACACTATGCAGACATGGATCTAGACAAAACGGGATTTAGGGGTAACAAAAATAATATATCTTAGAGACACAATATTTAGTGAACTTGAATGTAAAGTGGAGCTGCAGAATGATAAAGAAAGAGCAAAGGTATAAAAATATATTAGCAAACGTGACCCCAAGTTTATCCCATGCCAAGAAAAATGAACCATCACTATGAACATAATTTTCCTACCAGTGACAGATGGATACTGGAAGCTCACTGTAACTCCCTCATGACCATCACAATGAAATCACTGGCTTGGACAGATGTACTGTTCACTGGGTAAAACACCGGCTGGATGGCTCAGCCCAAAGAGTGGTGGTGAATGGAGTGAGATTCAGCAGGTGACTGTTCACAAGTGTATTTGGGCTGGTCCTGTTTAGTACCTTTATCAATGACCTGGAAGAGGGGATTGAGTGCACCGTCAGACACTTTGCAGACAACAGCAAATTGGGCAGGATTATTGATCTGCTGGATGGTAGGAAGGCTCTGCAGAGGGATCTGGAGAGACTGGATTGATGGGCTGAGTACAACTGTATGATGTTCAACAAGGTGAAGTGCCAGGTCCTGCACTTTGACCCCATGCAAGTGCAGATGCGGAAGCATGTCCAAAGAAGGTCAACAAGGATGGTGAAGCACAAGTCTAATGAGGATTGGCTGAGAGAGTTGTGAGTGTTTGGCCTGGAGAAAATAAGGCTGAGAGGAGACCTTGTGCCTCTCCATGACTATGTGAGAAGAAATTGTAGTAAGGAGGGTGTTGGTCTTTTCTCCCAGGTAACAAGCAATAGGACAAGAGTAAATGGTCTCCAGTTGTGTCAGGGGAGTTTTTGATTGGATACTACAACAAGGATTCTTCATGGAAAGCGTTTTTAAGCATTGGAACACACATAAAAAGGACGTAGCTGAGTCGCCAAGTAGCCAAGTCACCGTACCTGGAGGTATTTAAAAGATGTGGCACTTAGGGACATGGTTTAGTGGTGGACTTGGCAGTGTTAGGTTAATGACTGGACTCAATGATCTTAAAGGTCTTTTCCATTCTAAGTAATTCTATGATTCCATGACCCAGGCAGACAACTGAAGGGTGAATATGGGCAAAAACTTTGAGTGTGTGTTACAATTTTGTGTTATTATTACTATTACAGAAAATTTTTCTTTATAGATTATTTTTTTCTATTTAGATTTTTATTCTTGCCTTTCTGTAGTTAGATCTAGACTAGTAATGATTCTCGAATGGACTGTTAAGATGTAATTTATGGTTATAAATTATTAACTTTGCATGCATCTATCTATCTATCTATCTATCTATCTATCTATCTATCTATCTATCTCAATCTATGTGTTTTCAGTTAACCTTAGACTTCATCATAAGAAAAACATTGACCTGTTGCAAGAAATCCAGAGGAGAATCACTAAGTTGATTACAGGGTTAGAACACCTCTCTTATGAAGACAGACTGAGAACGTTATGGCTGTTCAACCTGACGAATAGGAGACTCTGGGAAGACCCTAGAGCAGTTTCCAGTACAAAAAGGGAGCTTAAAAGAAGGCTAGATAAGGACTTTTCACATGGGAATGTAGTGATAGGACAAGGGGCAGCAGCCTTAAACTGAAGGAGGAAGGTTTAGACTAGATATTAGGAAGAAACTGTTTACTATAAAGGTGGTGGAGCACTGGAACAGGTTGCCCAGAGTGCTGGTAGACACCCAGCTCCTGGAGTTATTCAAGGCCAGGCTAGATGGGGCTCACTTCTGACTCTTTTTCTTATTTTAAGAGAATTGCATGGGGTGGACAGTCCAAAATTAGTTACCTCCCCTTTATAGTTTTAACCACTCCCCTTTCACCAATTAGGCAAGTAGATTTAAATGAATGCAAGAAAAAAATAACAGTTTGCTAAAGATCAAACAGCAACAACCAAGATAACAGTAATAATCTCAAGATACAAAGGTGTTGAATCCCATGGACTCTCCGGGAACAAAGTAAACAAGATGGCAGATAAGCCACTCCCCCAGGATAGCGGCCACCGTAGCCGACAGAATGGATCAGAAGACAAAGACAATATGGTGGAGAAGCTCCTTCCCCAAAATGGCAGCTGCTTTGAAATATCCTGTTGTGCCGGTTTAAGACAAACTTGGAGGAAAATATCCTCTGATAGAAGGTAGGTTACAACCACACCTCCCCCACCAGGTTCAGGAAAAAAAAAATTTCCTCAGAGGAAAGTGAAAGGGAAAAAAACTATTTATTTAACA
>VZTI01000085.1:141809-203011 GCA_013397865.1 Struthidea cinerea
CATCCAAGCTGCAGCCTGCTCCTTTGTGTGCCTCTGAGCAGAGCGCTCCGACCAGCCACGAGGACTGTGTCCCTTTGGTCGCTGACCAGGACACCGCCTTGCCTCCTGCCAGGCCACCGGGCGGCCGTGGCAGCGACGTTTGCCTGTGCATGCAGAAACAGAAAACCAAATCTTCCTTGATTTTTCTTCTCAGTTTATATTCCAGAAGTAGCAAAAGACGTATTAGTTCCCTGTATTAGGTTTTTTTTCTGGTTTGTGACTCAAGGAATGAAGACAATTACAAAAATTCTGTGACTTTTTCCAGCTGCTGTTAAAGATACGCCGCAGATCTTTGGGCAGAATAGATAGGCTCCAAGCCTTACAGAAAAGTAAGCATTTAAATCCAACCGACTTTAAAGCTTAAAAAAAGGTGTTATTCTTTGGAGAAACCATTGAAACTTACTGCTTTGTATTTGAAATTCTTTGTTTCAGGCAGACAAAAATGACCACATTTGATGAGAACAGATATAGGGTTGAGTTATTTGGTTCTCTTCATTACATTTTATAATCTTTTATTGTCAAAAATATTACGAATAACAATAAGATTGAGCATAATTGGGTGGTACTATATATTTTTGAAAACAGAATCTGGATTTTGCACTACTTCAAAGTGGGGCCTTTACATTTGAGGCCATCACATTTCACTTTAGTTATGATAGTACTTTTAGAGTTAATTTCCCTCATAGTATGGAAATAGATCTCTATATAATGATCTTGTATTACTAAGATGGGCTTGTTCATTACAAGCTGCAGCTTTTGCAGTCATCAGTGTTGTCTTGGGTAACATTCAAAATATCTATTAAAGTGCATTCTGTAATTCAAAGAATTAGTGGTGAGCCTTGCTAGGACACTTGTTTTCTGGAAGTTGAGAAAATAATTGGAAGCAGAAGAAAAACTCTAAAAACTTAAGGCCTGAAGTTTTACTTCAAAGGACCTGGGTTCCCTGATTTTTCCTGAACTCTTGTCTAATTTACATACCACATTCCCAAGATTTAACATAAGTTATTCAAAATTTTAGGAAAATTTATTCTTTCTTTTTCCTGAAGTCAACTATCCTTCATAATTGTCATGTTATTTCACTGTATTATTTAACTTCCTATCAAAAGACTTGATTATAATCTAGATTCTGTACTTATCAGAGACTCACCTTAAAACAGTCCTTAGATCTGCCATGTCACACAGAGCATAAGCAAGTGAAAGGAGTTATTACACAATACACTTCCATTACAGACAGCTCAATGAAGGATTTGGAAATATCCAGCTGCTAATGTGTTTTAAATTACATACCCTTATATTGTGTGCTTTCTAATATTAGGAAAATTGGTGCTCTCCCTCTTATACGCAGATAAAAGGAATTCATTTAATCTCACATCAGGCATTTTAGCTGTTCAGAACATAATCAGGAATATCAATTTTCTAATCAAACAAAGAGAAAAAGAAAAAAGAAAGGGTTTCATTTTGTAGTATAGCAGAACCATAGAATCCCGATATAGCTGATTTAGACAATAAAGACAAAGACATTTCTGCCAAATTATAATGGCTTCCTTTGGTATTGTAAGTCCTGCTGAGTTCCCCTGTTAAGTGTACCAACAGAGTGCTGCCTCAAGTCCTTTTTCCACAAGTACTTACAGGATGTAATGCATTTTTTTTCCCACGGACTTCTCTGGCACAGTGCTTGAGCCTTCTGTCTGCCTATTCCCTTTCCATAGTTTCATATTATTAATATCAACTTTCATATTACTAAATTTTCCAAGACGCTACTTTATATCTCCCATTATACCTAAAAAACATAAAAATCAACAGGGTGGAAAGTTTAAGGTGTAAGGATCCAAGGGCAGCTGAGGTCTTTTTCATGGAAGGTAAGTAATGGAGGAAGTAAGAGTGATCTCAATCCCACATGGAGCTGAGGTGTTTGAGCATGCACCTGAACCCAGTAGCTGTGACACATTCATTGGTGTCATGGGGTAAATAGGTACCTAAATAATTCCAGTGATATCTTTGGAATGAATTAGAATACAGTAGAGGGAAACATGATGCTTACACATGAAAAAGTAAGTAGAAAATTTGCAAGGATTATATGAAATCGTGAGGGACAAAAATAGGTAGGTGTTGAAGAATTTTCTCCACTCTATGCTGTAGCAGAGTCTCAGGCTTTAGGCCCAATAAGGTAATTTATTTCAGTGATACATCAGTAGAAACCTCGAGCTGGGTGCCTCCAGAAATGGATCCTGAACAAAGAAATCCCTGTGCAATTCTGCCTTACAGTCTAAATTCCCCACCTCTCTCAATACAGTTCCAAACAGTATTAATGTTTGAGGTCTTCCCATTCCTCATTGGACCCCTTCATTGTCTCTAGGCAAGCCTTTTCTTTTCTTACATTTAAGGTTGCAGCTTCTGCTGATGAGTGTAGCAACCTTTCTTGCTTCCTCATCTTCCAGCTCCAACCAGCTCTGGGGCCTCCTTTTAGTTAACTAGGTAAAACTTCAGCATATCACAGCTTGCAGACTAAGGCTTCAGCACACCTAAATACTAATGCTCAATTAGGAGAAGGGATTAATGTCCTTTATTTTGCTACAGTAGGATTCAGGCAAATAGGGAGACTGGACATGGGTGAGAGACTTACTTCCATGATACCTTTAAGTGTAGCCACAAAGTTACAGAACTGCTGCTGCCTCTCAAACCATCCACAAGTCACTTGAAATCACCACGATGTCTGTGTCATGACATAATATGCTGTATGCTGAAAATGTAAGAATATAGATTTGTGCATGAAAGGAGAATGAGGAAATATGCAAGAAGATGTGTGTGGGGGGGGATGTGTTTACACCTGAACATAATTTACAGCTTCAATTGGTTCTCCACCTTTGCACTTCTAAATACTTATGGATATGGTTTAATTATTGTCATGTGTATTACTGAGTGGTGGTTTTTATACTGTTAATGTTTTGGTATGTTATCTACTGACAAGCAGGTTGTAAATTAGTTG
Source organism: Struthidea cinerea (assembly GCA_013397865.1). Classification (NCBI taxonomy): domain Eukaryota; kingdom Metazoa; phylum Chordata; class Aves; order Passeriformes; family Corcoracidae; genus Struthidea; species Struthidea cinerea. Next base: position 144,835 of record VZTI01000085.1, read on the forward strand.
CCAAATATGGGCATTACTTAGCAATACAGGAATTTTTATCACGTTTTAAAGAAGGGTCAATGAGGCTCTGAGTAAATAAATCAGAAAAGTTCAACCTATTCAACCTGTTAGTAAATCTAAGAGAAAACTAAGGGGTGAGGCCATGATCACAACCTATAAAAGCCTACAGAAGGGATAAAAATAGCAATAGCAAGCTCTTCATGCTAGATCACAAGCGTATAACATGATCCTATCACTTCAACCTAAGCAAGATAAATTCCGACTTGGCACAAAAATTCAACTGCATTTTCCAAGCCATTGCAATAATATCTCAAAAATTCTGCCGCCTTCTCTCTTGCTGGGAACATTTATATCAAGAGCATTTAACTAAAGCATGCTTTAGTTTAGCACCAGCTGCAGAACTGGCAAATTGTATCAGGAATCTCATTAGGCCCCCATTAAGTCAGAGATCAAGATTATAGCAGTTGCTTCAAGTCTAGAGTTTTTGAAGGATGTGATAAGACAAAGAAGTGCCTGCTTTCATACAGCATTCCACACCACTCAAGAGCACTGAACCTACTGTTAGTGTTTGATAAGATTAGGATTTGTATATGCTGCTCAGTCTCCCAGTGACATGTATATTACTGTATGCTGAAAAAAATAAAACCTCCTTCTTTAATTCCTGTTCCTCCTGTTCAGTACAAGAGATCTTCCACAAATGATTTGATCTTCTATAGTGACAGAAAATTTTTCAGCAATTAACATTTTTTTAACATTAGTGCTTGTTGATTTAGTTTTATTAATTCAGTATACTCATTTTAGACAATAGGCTAGGTATAATATTTTTAATTGTATCTTTCCTATATTTACTTTAAATATAGGTAAGGTATAAGGGAGAAATGTCTGTATCTGCAGATTAATTATTCCTTGGTGATTCTTTAATTAATACTACCTTATAAATGACATAATGAAATGCATTTAATTTCTAGTGCAAAATGTTTTTGAGGATAATTTCATACACTGCAAACTACCAGGTTAATCTTCTGACTGCACCACTCTGCATCTGATTTGAGGAACCTCTTCCAGGCTTCTCACTTTGAAAGTCTCAGGTCTTAAGACAGGAGATGTTCAGAAACATCGAAGTAGAGCTTTGCTTACTATCTAAATGCCGTAAAATTAAATATTGCCAAGGAACCAAAATGCCTGAATACTTCCAGCATGAAGATTAATCAGCTATCAATAATCACATGGATTATTTCTTGTTCTTTCACTTGCAAGTAAATTACTGTATGTCAAGCAGGAATTTATGGCATCAGTCCCAGTTCTGATATGTTGCTTTGTCCTGGAAGAGATCCAGGTGTAATTCAGGAACAATAGCTGGTCTTTAATCTAAAAGAAAAATTATGCCATCATTCAGCAGAGGCTAAACTTGCTTCTTAATTAAGGTAAGAAGTGAGTGATCTTGAAGGGAGTGGTAGCCTGTATCTTTCAACATTAACATTAATTGTACAACAGCTCACCAACGGAGGAGCTCAGAGGAGAAACACAGTTCCATGTCCCCTGTCCTCCCTCCTCCTGGCCATGTTCTACCACCTTCTTTCTTGTACCCTCCTTCTGAAAAAGTTTTTTATCTCAAAATATTTAATAATATATTCTGTATATTCTATGATATGAAAAATTATCTCAGGTTAGTCTTCAAAATCTGAAGATTTTTCAGACTCAGCATCATAATTTTATTTTCTGACGTGCTTATGCCTGCAAGAACCACATAATTTTGTATGATATAAGCATTGTACTGAGTATGTGCTATGCTCATTTTTTATTGAAGTGCATAAAAAGTATAATTTTGCTTAAAAGAATACCAGGAAGGCTATTATAAATATATTTTCTTACAATTTAAGTGCTTAAAAAAAAAAACTTGGACTATTTTTGATTTTGACAGATGGGACAACTACACCATTAGATCATTTTTACAAAGCTGCTCTTCAGGTTTCTTGACTAGAATACAAAAGACAATCAACAAAGAAATCCACACTTTTCTACAGACTAAATTCCCTTTTTGTAAGAAAGATTATTTGTTTGCATTCTCTTTGATTTGGACTTGCTGTAAGAACTAATGTATGGCAAAGGACTTTATGGTTAGAAACCAGGAATAATATTTTAACAGCAAGGATAGTTGAGCACTACATTAGACTGCTTTTGCAACCTGCTTCAGGGGAGTTTATTCTTAATAACAATCCTTGGGCAGGTTTTTGGTGTTGTAGTAATGTTACTTGTGTGTGTGTATATATATATATATATGTAACAGATTTTAATTATTAAAAAAGTAAAAATCAGGTTTGCAATGAATGAGCTAATGCTGCAAAAATTGGATTTTGTTAACAATTGATCCAATATTTAGGAGCTGAAACTCCACTGTGACTCCAAGTTGAGTGTGAACAATCCTTGCAAATTCTTTCCTGTTATGTTTTCTCTTACACTGTTTACATTTTGACATTAACAAGCATTGGAAATTGTGACATAATCAACAAACGTATCTAAGGATTAAAGGATAATTAGTGTTGCATATTAAAATTTCATCGTAGTCATCGATATTGAATTTTCCATTGCTGTCTAGACAAACCATAGCAATCAGAACTTAAAAAGGTAAATAGTTTTTTAACATAATCTGAGAAAACACCAAGGTATTTTTTAACTGCACTGAGGAAAGAGGAAACTATAGTAGCCAGCTGAAATGCTTAAATGCTTTGCAACCATGACAATAAATCATTAAGAAGAAGAAATAAGTGAAGCAACTTCTGACGTCATTTTCAAATGGCAGCAATGAAGTGGAAAATTGCTATACTATGAAGAAGAACATTTAATAATACTGTAATAAATCATTCACTGAATACTATCACAGTTTAAATTAAAATAATTTATAATTAAGTTTAAAGGACCTTGGAACATATTATTTTTGATATGACTCCTATTAATGTTATTCCACTGCCTGTTAGCATAAAAGTAAATGCTAAAGATCTCACTTAAAAGGATCCTATATAGTAGGCTTCAGATGTAATTTTCAATAACTGCATCAATTTCTTACCCTGAGAAGAGTTCAGCTCTGACACTTTTTACAGAAATGAGTCATTCTGACATTTTCTTAAGTTTACTCACAAGAAGAATAGTTTAGGTAGAAATCCATACAAATTTAAAGTAAGGTGAAATATATTACTGCATTGGTAAACTCCAATGTGCTAGTAACAGTACATAGTCAATGCAATAATGTGAGAAAAATTGTGTTCTGTAGCAAATGTAGGATCAATTGACGTAACTCACTCACTTGACCTTCAACCAGTAATTAGGGATTGCATAGAGAGTAAGGCACAAGAGTAAAATCATAGTGCCAGCACTGAATAAAAAGCATATTCTGGAATAAAATTTGGAAATTATTTATACATATTTAAAATTTTGCACAGTATCTTTGAGAAAAGTAATACTGTTGAGAGTATTTAAAGACTTTCCAATTCAGCAAAAATCAAAATAAGTAAATAAATTGGTTTTCTTCCTGGGTAAACAGAATAACCATCAGTGTAATTCTTCATACAGCTATTTTTTAGTTTGAATGCATGCTGATATGGAGCTAGAATTTTGAGTGAAATTCATTTTACTCAATGACAATTTTATAAAATATTTTTGATATTTTTTAAAATGCATCATAATAATTATACATTTCCATATCACCTATAATGTCCTTAACATTGTTTATAACAGCTATAGTCATTATATGTATATAATGGATATACACACACTCATCTAGAATGTAGAAAAAGCTTTATTTCAAGAACAAACATAACATTTTTGCTTACATATAAAGATAATAAATACTAAAATCCTGTAAACATAGCTTTTCACTACTGATTATTTTTCTTGAAGAGTGGGAAATTCCTGAACATTTTTTTTTAAATTAGCTTTTCAAATTTTAATTTAATGCATTTTCAACTTATGAAAACAAGATTCTTCTTAACTTCTCAAATAAAACAGAGCATAATTTCTTATTTATCAATCTAAAGTACTTAGAATAACCTTTTTGGATATTTTGATGTAGAGTTCAATCTTAGCATGTTTGGAAGCTTAGAAGTTGACAGCTTTAGCATGTATGATATAGTAGCAACTTGTAAAATTAAACAATTTCCCATTAGATTAAAAAACACAGAAACAAACAATATTTGTTTCTTTCTGTATGTCCATTTTCTTAGATTAAAACATTGTATATAATAATTATCTTGCTTTCTCCTGTATCAAGGAAGATTTCAGAGCTCTTTTAAACCGCTGGCAGCCAATTGATTTGCAATTTAGTTCATGCTGAATGTTAAAATTACAAGGGAAAAGGAAAAGTTAGATACTCAGAATTAGAAGCAATTAACCAGAATTAACTCATCTTTGGGACCAGTCCTGTTTACTGTCTTTCTCAATGACCTGGACGAAGGGATCAAGTACATCCTCAGTAATTTTGCAGACAGCTGGGCAGGAACATTGAAATGCTTGAGGGTAGGAAAGCTCTACAAAATGATCTGGACAGGTTGGATCAGTGGACTGAGGCCAATTGCATTGGGTTCAACAAGGTTGAGTGCTGGGTCCTGCACTTGGGTCACAACAACCCCAACCAGTGCTGCAGACTTGGGGAAGGAAGATTGGCCAGAAAGCTGCCCAGTGGAAAAAGACCTGCATGTGCTGGTTGACAGCAGCTGAACATGAGCCAGCGTGTGCCCAGCTGGCCAAAAAGGCCATTGACATCCTGGCCTGTATCAGCAATAATGTGACCAGCAGGACCAGGGCAGTGATCTTCCTCCTGTATTTGGCATTGGTGAGGCCACACCTCAAATCCTGTGTTCAGTTTTGGGCCTTTCATTGCAAGAAAGACATTGAGGTGCTGGAGTGTGTTGAGAGAAGGACAAGAAAGCCAGTAAAGTGTTGGCAGCACAGGCCTAATGAGGAACAGCTGAAGGAGCTGAGATTGTTTAGTCTGGAGAAAAGGAGGCTCAGGGGAGACCTTATCACTGTCTACAACTGCCTGAAAAGAGGTTGCAGTGAGGTGAGGGTTGGTCTCTTCCCCCAAGTCACAAGTGACAGGACCAGAGGAAATGTCCTCAGGTAGCACCAGGGGAGATTTAGATGGATATTAGGAAAAATTTCTTCACCAAGAGTTGCCAAGCATTGCAAGAGGCTGGCCAGGGAAGTGGTTGAGTCACCATCCCTGGAGGTATTTAAAAGACATGTAGATGTGGCACTTAGGGACATGGTTCAGTGGTGGATGTGACAGTGCTGGGTTACTGGTTAGACTTGATGATCTTAAAGGTCTCTACAAACCTAAATGATGTTATGATTTGCTGATTTTATGATAACAGAAATTAATTAATTTGTGCTTATTCAATAAAAATATTTAAATTTTAGTCAGTTTCTAAGATATATAACTCTGACATATTTAGGCCATTTACATTATATGAAAGTCGTCTCTGCAGTGAGCTGGAACATAGGTTGCTGTGATTTTGGACACTATGATGGCTTCTTTCGACGTTCAGGGAAAGACAGGAATGTGTGTACTACGAAAAATGAAGCTTGACTTGTCCACGTTTCACAGCAGCTCAACATGAATCAACTACGGTCTAGAAGACACAGAGACTTTTTGAGATGTATTTGCACAATTCCCTAAAATACTCCACTCCCAGTGGTAACTCAGCTCCTGGGCAAATACTGCTTTGTAGCTGGCTGGCCGGGTCAGAATCCACCTCTTCTGCTTTCACACCCACCTCTGAGGAACTAGCCAGGCTTTGGCCTCTTTCTGGGCTCTTGTTTCCTACCTCCACCTGTCCTGACCATTTAGACTATCAGTTTAGGCAATCAAATACCATTTTGTACTATGTATAACACTGAGCATAATGGCTCCCAATTTAGCCTACAGTCTCTGGGCACTCCTGTAATGATGTTGCTGTACTAACAACATCTGGCAGGACGGCAGTAATTTTGCATCTGATCTGAATTCTGCTGGTGAAAGCATTCACAGTATTTTTAAGGTATGTATTGGATCAGAATAGATCTCAGTATGTCAGGTTCTACTGCCTTTTTTTTCTTGTCTGATCAAATTATCAAGCTGGGTGACATACATCAGAGCTAGGCTTCAATTTTAAGATTTTATTCAAGTCTTAATTACTCTGTTTCTTGCCTCTGATAATGATTGGTATGTGAAATGTTGCAGCAAAAACACTGCCTACAAGTCACCCAAGTGTTCACTGGAAGCTGGGCAGGCTTTTGATTGCCTGGATGAGCCACCAACATGCCAATAAAATTTTTTACTTTGGATAATTCTGATCTGTAGTCATTGCATTTCTTTCAAACCGTTCTTCAGCTTAGTCTTTAAATTTGAACAAGTCTTAAGGCTTCTAAGCCCTAAGCCTTGTGTCTAGTAAACAAGGCTTCTAGACTTGTTTACTAGAACATCAAGAGTAAATAGAAATATTTTCTTTTTGCTTATTTCCCACAAAAAAAAAAAAATCCCATTACAGATAATAATAATGAAAAGAAACCCCTGATATATTGATATTTTTCAAACATGCATTCTTTCAATTTGGATTTTTTTTTTATTTTTTAAAAATAGCTTCCAGCAATTGTTAATATTCTTTTGTAGGAAAATCTCATGGAAATCTTGAAAAAAAATATGGCTTTATGAAGCTTCATTTATTGAATTTTTTCCAGTTATTAAGGAGAAGATGTGCTCCCTCTTGCCTACAGGAATGACTTGAAGAAAATAGTTGCATATTTAAAGTATCTCCCAGCTCCTGAAGCAAAACCTACATGATTCATCTTTCCTACAAGAAAACAGCAATTGTATTAAATATTCACAGAAAATAACTACATTTACAAAGGTGTGTTCCAAGCCACAAAAGGGACAGACAAGGTATCTCAGAAGAATCAGTGTGAAATTTTAAAGAGACATGAACTGCCAGAACAAAATGTGAGCCACCTACTCTAGTGAGTAGACAAAAGTACATCCTGGAAGTTAAATGAGACTGTTAAGGAAAACCAATGAACTTCTGACACTTGAATCTTTCCTTCTCGTCCTCTTTAACTTTCTTTTTTTATTTTTTATTGCATATTTGGATAAATTAATAAATTAATACATTTATATCTGTATATATATGTGTGTGTGTTTATATACATTCATTGACACAGACTAATGTTCTATAAACATATGTGTATAGAGATATTTTTGTCATAAGGTTGCATACACTTCTTTCTTTGCTTTGTTTCCCAGGCCTTTATATCTAGTCAAATCTTTCTTGCCACGTTGTATTCACTAGATTTACCAGAGAGAGAAAAATATCCTTTGATTGCACATGTGTGCAGTCATTACCCCTATTTTTATTCTGTGATGTGAATGAATTGAATGTTGCCTGGTGATATTTTCTGGACGTGTTCAATCTTGCCCAGCTGTAGAATGGTGAGAAAACTGAAGTGGGGCCACAGAACACATTTGTTATGTTGTCTGGATCTTCTGTTAATCTTTTGTGCTTTTTACTGTAAAGAGTCTTTTTTACATAATGAGCTTCAAAAATAATCCAGAATACTCAGAAGAGAATTTATGTTGCATTAAAGCTGTATTTTGTTTTCTTAGATTTTTATGGGGATGCCATCACAGATGGTCTAATGAAGATTTTCTATGACATTCCACTGTTGTAAAAGGAAGTAACAGACAAAAACATGAGTTTAATACAGAAAGTTGCTACATGTCTAGGAGGCAAAACAGCTCTTCAGAAAGGGCAGTGGAAGTCCCAGAGATGTTTTTGTTTGTGATGTGCTAAAGGCATAAAAACAGTGGTTGCATAGCCTCCTAAAATGACAAAGCATGAAAGATGAACTTGCCGATGTAACATTAATCAGAAGAAATTTTCTACTTCCCACCTGTCACCCAACACGATTAAATAAAAGAGACTTATAAAGAAAGGAAGCTATTTTTGTTGTCTGCACCAGAAAAGAAGTTACGAGCACATTTAATGAGTTATTGTTTACAAAACACTTTTGATGCTTGGATGAAAGGTGCTAGATAAGTGCTAAGCATGATCATAATTATGCTTTTTTTCTATAGTCTGGCAATGAAATTATGATGTCTGCACAGTCTTTCAAAAGAGCAGGCTACAGAAATACTAAATTTTGAGATATTTTTTCTTACTAATGTTAGACATCAATAAGGCCGAATTTCTGGTTTCAGGTTTATGTCATTAACGAGTTCATTTATCAATGTGTCCTTGGCACTCAGCACCATGACAAACTTGTGCTGAGCTTTCCTGACATATATTTTCAGTGATGCAGGTACATTTTATTACTTCATCTTTTTCTACAAAAATATATATTCATATGTATTATGGAAATATTTGTCAGGACCTGAAACTTTTTTCAGAGAAAGATTTAGTCTTGATTATAACTCAACTGTCGATTGTGGCTTCTTATAAAACAAAAGGAAGAAGACAGATGCATTGTATTATATGATATTACCTTTCCTTTTTCCTTATTTTTTATTTCAGTATCAACATGTAGACATTTTATTTGAGTTGTGTATGAAATTATCCCAATTATGAGCTGAATTCTGGGATACTTTGAACTCTACACAGCTCATTGTAACATGAGATCTAATGCTGCAATTTAGGGTTTTCGAAGTCTGACCTCATAAGGTTATCTATATCTCTCTTATGAGTAATTGTAATGTTTTTAAAGATAATTCATCCCACCCAAGTGTGCCCTTTTTCAACAAGACTTACCAAAGAAGGGTGATAATTCTTTGAAAGAACTTGTATTTTAAAAGTGCAACCAGAATAACACTTTTTTTTTTTAATAAAGCATTATTTTAAAGTTCAACCTCAGGAAAGCAGCTGAAGGATATTGCACCAGTTCTTTTCTCCCTCTATAAGATGCCATCACCTTTAGATATATGCTAGTCTGATTCATATAAAGAAACACTATCCATCTCTTTAAAGAAAGCTTTGCCACTATGAAGGAAATAAATCAAGTTCAATAAAGAAACTGAAGTCAGATTTGGAGGAAGGACAAAGGAAATGTTGCATGCTGGCTAGAAAGCAGGACACAGCTGCTGAGAGGTTAAGGAAACCAAGGTTCAAGTTTCTGCTCAAAAACTCTTTCTGTTTTTTATCCAGTTTAGTGATAAAACTGGGACATGTGACGCGAATGGTGAAAAATCTTGACACACCTGTAGACATGCAATGTGGAAAAGTTTAAAGAAGTTAGTCAGAAGACTTTTAAGAGCTTCAGTAATACAGCCAGGAAGATAGACCTAAATTAGTAACCTAAGATCAAAACAGTTTTAAAACATTTTCATAATATTATGAGGCCAGTATGTAAAAATAGAATTAATTTTTCTCCAAGGGAAATTTCTAGTTTAAATTTTGCATTGAGTGCTACTAAATGAGATTCAAAAGCCACTCTTCCACAAAATAGAAAATCTGGTGAAACAAGAGTGAGACCATCTATACTAGATATGTCAAAAATATTGAACTCTTTCATTTCTATGTTAAAAACCTTATGTTAGAAGTTAAAAAATTATATCATAATATCAATTCAACATATTTCATGGCCTGACAGCCAATATTCAGTCAATTAAAATATGAGAAGAATAAAATGTTGACTATGTTTCTACCTTAGACTGAAACATTTCTGTAGTACTGAAATGGGTAAGTAAAGAATATTTTATTCTTACTTTCTGAACATTTTGTGGAGAATTTCTCAACTTGACTTTTAAAAGTCATTCTAGTAAAAGAATTATTCTGGTTACACCTAGACATCAGGTATCATGGAATTTTGATTTATTCCAGCTCCCTCATTATTTACTTCTTATGTAGCTGCTGCTTTTCTCATCCACTGAACAAAATGTACTAGTACTATACAGTTCCATACTGTAATGATTCACAGTTATCAACTGCCTATAAACTGCTAATCATTACACCTAGTTACAGGGAATTAAAATAAAAGGTTAAATTATTAATGTATGTATATAACATAATTTTCTAGAACCTAATACTTGGTTGTTCTTTTTATGGTTTCCACCTTTGGGATAGATATGAACTTCATGTACTTGATGCATAAAACTAGGGCAAGATCACAATTTTTTATGTAAATTAAAACAAAGGTCAGGAAATTGTGTGGAATAACCAATTACAGGATGCAAAAAAAAGAAAGAACACCAAACAATGAGCAATATGGTTATGCTTGAAACTCCTTAATGTCAAAACTGCAGTGTTAACTGAAAGTCTGCACATTCATAGGCAGATTTTATCAGTTCAGCATAAATTCATTCTCACTGAAAATAAAAATAGGATCACAGAGGAAACATACAATGAAACACAATGGTAAAGGTAAATTAGAAAACGAGATAAATTTCTTTCTATCTCCTAGTGTGAAAAAACGAAAGAGAACTTGCAATATACAGATAAATGAAAGGTTCATAAATCAGGAAAAAAAAAAGGCAAAGCGAACAGATAGAAAATATCCAGTTAGGCAATCTTGTGGCTAAGACAAAGAAGAGACGATCCCTGCCTTCTTCTGTATCACTTAACTTCACTACCACAATCAACACACAAAGGTTGGTATAACTGTAACACAAACCTGCACTGATGTAGAAATGGTGATCAGTCCTGCAATAAGCTCCCTACTCATTTTCAGAATGTCACCAGCATCTTCTTTTTTTTTTAATTCATAAATCTTCATTTAGTTCTCTAGGGCTAGCACTAAAAGCCCATTTCAGACAGTGCCTAATGAGATGGCCATGATTGCCAATTACCTGCTAAGAACTTAGCTGAGAAATATAATTGCTTCATATCTCTCGTATCTAAATTTTAAGGGGGTTGTTTTGTTTTGTTTTTTTTTTTTCTGATTTTGCTCTTGCATGATACCTGACTTACAAAAATTGTATTTTAGCTTTAATCCATCTCTAGTTAGACAAACATTTCCCTGTACTTAGTCTTCTCCATGCAATTTAGCACATAACAAGTGTCTTCAGAGACTGTTGAGATATTTTCCCTGCTTTCCATTTAGGGCCCCAGAGGCATCTTGAAGTGCCATTGGGGAGGGACAGCATAGAGGAAAGAATTTTTTTTTCTAGGAGCATTCATATCAAAGACCATCTTTATAAAACACATCTAGAGCTTAAAAGGAAATGCAGTGCTATCTAGTGAACAGATTATCTAGTGAACAGTTTACTGCAATTTATTAAATTTTGAGGTCATAATGATTTCATTTCGCCGCTGACTAACTGTAGGATCTCAAAGAAATAATTTCATAGCTTTCTCCAGTATTTTCTTTTTGACTTTTTGTTTTCCAGCTATAAGACTCTCACAAAATGCATGCATAATAGAGACCTAATTTTATTTGGGATTCCAGGCTCAACTCTAATATAGATAATAATTAAACTGGAGTCTATGTCATAATCACAGAACACTTTGGGATGAAAGACAACTTAAAAATCATCTAGGACCAACCCCTCTCACCATCAACAGGGTCACTAGAACATGCTGCTGAAAGTTCCCTCCAAACTTGCCCTGAACAATTCCATTGATGGGGCAGCCACAATATCTCTGGGAAAGATGTTCCAGTGCCTCACTGCTCTCACAGTAAAGAATTTCTTCCTAATCCCTAATCTAATTAATGGTCATTGCAGCCAAGGATGACCTTGAGCTTCACATTCCCCACCAGTCCCTCCTTTTTGGGGAGAATAAGGTCCAGCATAGCACCTCTCCCCTTTGTTTCCTCTATCATTTGGAGAAGAAAATTATCATCAGCACATTTCAGGAATCTTCTGAACTGCTTATTCCCTGCCATTTTTTTTTCCTACAACAGGTAGTAGGGTGCTTGAAGCTCCCATGAGGACCAGGGCTTGGCAACATTAGGCTGTTCTTATCTGTCTATGGAGGGCCTCATCCACTTGGTCTACCCTGTTGGGTGGCCTGTAGGAGACCCTCACTATAATGACACCTGTTCCCGCCCTCCCTTTAATCCTGACCCATAAGGCCTCATTTGACTCTTTATCCATACCTAGGGGAGCATGATAAAGTCCAGCTGGTCATTGACATAGACACTCTCTCATCATTTCATCTGCCTGTTCTTCCTAAAAAGCCTGTATCCTTCCATTCCAACACTCCAGTCATAGGCTCTGGGCATCTTGTTCTGGAACTGGCATCAAACTGGTCAAAGTGGGATGAATCAAGGTTCCCCTCCCCCAGCAATTTTAGTTTAAAGCCCGCTTTACTAAATCAGCAAGCCTATGACCAAAGATTCCCTCCCAGTTCTCTCACAGATGGGCCCCATCTGTCCCCAGCAGTACAGGTTTCTCAAAGCAAGCCCCATGGTCTAAGTAGCTGAAGTTACATGAAGGACATGGCAGCAGTCCTGTAACTGATTTGTTGATTAGCCAGATTAGACTGGCCCTTTCAAACACCTTCCCTTTGCCCATGAAGATTGATTAAAAAATACAACTTGTCTCCAGAGTGCCTTACTGCTTCTTCCAGCATTCCATAATTCTTCATGGTACTCTTCAGGGTGCTCCTGACTGTATTACTGATGTCCACATGAAACAAGAGCAGCAGATAAAGGCATTCAGTGGACTGCATGGAGAAAAGAAGACTCAGACGTGACCTTATGACTGTCTGCAACTACTTGAAAGGTGGCTGTAGTCAGGTGGGGGTTGGTCTCTTTTTCCAGGTAACAACTGATAGAACAAGAGGACACAGTCCTAAGTTGCACCAAGGGAAATTTAGGTTGGATGTTAGGAAAAAGTTTTTTACTGGAAGAGTGATAAAGTACTGGAACCATCTGCCCGGCGAGGTGGTAGAGTCACCATCCCTGGATGTGTTTAAAAAAAGACGGGATGCGGCACTCAGTGCCATGGTTTAGTTGAGGTGGTGGTGTTAGGGCATGGGTTGGACTCTGTGATCTTGAAGGTCTCTTCCAACCTGGTGATTTGGTGATTCTGTATGAGATTTGGTAGTCTTTTGGAGACATCCCTGGTATGAGTCTCTGGTACACAACACGTGCTTCTAGATCATGTGTTCGTTCTGGATAGACTTTTGCAGCCCAGTCACTGCTGCATAAACTCATGGTCATGTGATGTGCTGAATGTTTCTGAAAGACACAGGATATCCTCAGTGGCAATACTTATCAATGGGAATTAAAGGAGTTATTTACCATATTGGGCCGAATCACAAAATCAGACATCTACAGCTCATCATTTACTGTATGAGTGTTTCCCTGCATAAAGTGGTATTGTCTATGTGTAATCTTTGTTATTAAGTTCCAGTACTTATTCCATTCTCATTATCATTATTTCAGTTTACCTTCCTATCTCTGCACTAGAAGAATGTAGTCCCTTGACTTTCAATTCTGTCCTCCCATAATCACCCTTTATAAAACAATTAATCTAAAGTGTATGAAGTTGTAGCTATGAAAAATGCTGTCATAGAGAGTCTGAGTTCCTTTGTTTAAATGTTTTTCTTTGTTTCTGCAATGAAAAATTGGCAAATTACTGCGTTTCAGTGTGAAATAAAATAAAAAGCAATGTTAGAGTTCATATAAGTAAAACATCTGCACAAAAACAAAAAAAGAAAAAGCAAAGACTTCAGCTAGTACAATATGAGCTTTTAGCTATTACTATCATCTTTTTATCATTTAAGTTAATGATGATATTTCCGAATAGGATGTTTCTCTGCTTGGTAAGAATCAGCTTTGCTGTATTTGGAAATCCTTTAAGGACAAGTTAGTAAGCATATAAAAAAAAATCCATTTTGCAACAGTGTTTCACATTGGTATCTCAGGATTAAAAACCAAAGATTTTATAGATGCATCTTAGGTGTGCGTAAACAAAAAATCAGCATTTGTGCTATTCCCAGTTGTAACGACCGAAGCACAGATTCAGATCAGCAGGGAATCTGAGACATTTATTCAAAGAAACGAGCAGGTTTAACACACTTCTTCAATGCGCAGTATTTCCTTATATGGTATTTTTCACTAAGCGACCTATCACACATTGTCATGTCAGTAACACACTTTCTTAATGTCCTTATATGGGGGTGATTACGAGCCCTTCAGGTGTCTGTCAGCTTCCGGCAGGCTCCTCTCCACAGGGCTCTGCCTTATGGCATCTAGTCCCCCCAAGGTCAGGCGGAGACAAGCTTCTCTGAGCTGCCATGGCGTTCTGCAGCCGCATCCCACAGCCTGCAGCTCAATTCCATCCTATTTCTCCCCACACCTAGTTAATATATGATACTTGTAGTCCTTTCTGAAAATCAGTTAGGTGTTAAGACTCCATTTCCTATCATATTTCCTCAGACTTTACTTTCATGTTACTTTTATGAATAGGAAGGTTAACTATATCCAATAAAATGCTAGTATATGAGAATCAGAATATCAGACATAAATTGCTGCATGGTCAGATTAAACATGTATGGCTTAGAAGAACTTTGAAAATTAAAGGACAAAGGGATCCCAGGAAAACAGTTTCTTTCATATTTTCCAGTTACTGTTGAAAAAGCCCTTATGATTCCTGAAAGTATTCTCCATTCATAGGAAGTTCTGCTCAGCTCCTTCAAGATTCAAGGTTATAGGTTGATTTCATTCAGAGGCATTACTAAAACAGGACAGTGAGTAAACTGAAGACATAAAATCAAGGATTAAGTGGTTTATCATGATGGCTGTAGTGCAAGTATCATGAAAATAAAAGATTCAATGTATTTAAGTTTAAAGAAATTTGTTTCCAGCCTAAGTCAGTTTTTGGGCCCTGATAATATTAAAAAAAAAGACAATTGCGTAATCTTCAGCTTTGAAACTCCCCAAAATTAAAACAATTACAGAATTACTGAATTGTTGCTTTAGGGTAGAAACTCTAGCTTCAAAACTGTCAGATGTTGTAGAACTGAACTTTAACATAAACTATATATATATATATATAGAGGTAATAGAGACTTAGAAGTTTATGGAAAATGCACTATAGATTAACATATTTTCTGTGTCTCTGAATTATTTTAACTAGTGAAGGAAGAAAAAGGTAGTTATTTCTCTGAAAAGAGCAAAAATGCAGACACTTTGAAATACATTAAAAATACACACAGGAAATAATTATTTTGTGAGTGTTATTTTTTAGTCAGTGGAAGGACATTTCTGCGGGTCCAGATTCATAGCCTGTTATTTTGTAGAAGTGTTGGGGGATAGAAAGAACAAAACAGACCAAAAGATCTACTTGCAGATTCTTCAGAGAAGGAAACAATATTTCTATGAGCAGAAAAATATGTAATTTTTATTTGAAAGGATGATGGACTGAAAGGGAAAATCGCTAGGTAGAATATTTGACCTTTGCTGAGAGAGGGTTAAATCTAGATTGCTGTGGTTTAATCCCAACCTGGAACTAAACCCCACACAGCCTCTTGCTCACTCACCTTCTGAGAGGGTGAGATGGGGGAGAGAGTTGGAAAAATAAAAGTGAGAAAACTCAGCAGTTGAGATAAAGACAGTCTAATAAGTAAAGCAAAAGTTATGCACACAAGCAAAGAAACAACAAGGAATTTAAGCAAAATCAGGAATTCATTAATCACTTTCCATGGGCAGACAGGTGTTCCATCCCCAGGAAAAAGCAGTTACTCGGGAAGACAAATACCATCACTACAAATGTACCCCACTTTCTTCTTTTTCCCCGTTTTATATGCTGAGCACAACACCATATGGTATGAAATGTCCCTTGGGTCAGTTGGAGTCAGCTCTCCTGGCTGTGTCCCCTCTCTACGGTGCACCCCAGGCTCCTCACTGGTGGGACAATGCAAGAGGTAGAAAAGGCCTTGATGGCATGTAGGCATTTCTCAGCAGTAACAAAACATCAGTGTGTTATCAACACTATTTCAGCACAAATCCAAACCACAGCGTCATACTAGCTACTATAAAGAATATTAACTCTACCCCAGCCAAGCCAGCACATAGATGGGCAAACAGCATAGGTCTTTCTGGTTTTCAATACTGTGAGCTTCAAAACAGCTTCGTGTTTCAGTTGTTATGTAGGCTTGCCTCTCTTCATTTTCCCCAGCAAAAACCAGTGTTTTTTTCTAGACCAAAAGCTCTTTAGTACTGAGTAAACTGCATTTGCATTACAATTGCAGGGATGATGGAGTCCCTCTTTCAGCTTTTGATTGTGGGGATGTCTACAGAAGTGTAGGCACGTGTGAAAGGTCATAGGTTTCTATGTTAGATGTGCTTACTTCCATAGATCTGGAATCTACCTTTTTTCCACACTATGTAAAGACTGTAAAATACAGAGATGGGTGTACCCTTGTACACACAGCGTACATGTGCAACTCTGCATCAGAGGGTATGGTTGCGTCAGTGAGAGCAGGCAATTATTTAAGTTATAAATGGCAATTACTTTGACAGAAAAAGAATAATTTTCAGTAAAATAAGCATTCAGATTATAAGATGGCACAATTCTGCTTTTCTTCATTTATGTGGTGATAATTTCTTCCAAAAATACCACTGCTAAACACAGGAATTGTTTGGGGAGTACAATACAATTTAATATGAGTAAGCTACAGGTCTGAATTGCTTCTGGGTAAGTAAGTACTGGACAGATAAGGATCTAGCAAGCTCCTAAGTCAATATAAGAGGTAGCTAATTTGTTCAAGTAAAAGCTATCACATATAGCGAAAGAGTTCTTCAACTAAATGCAGAAGAAAAATAGCCTAGGATTAAGATAGCTACCTAGTGAAAAATCTGCATTTTGAGAAAAAAATGGGTATGTTTGATTTGCATTTCCAGTTCAGCTAGACACTAAAGAAGCTAGGTGGCAGTATTAACACTTCATTACTAATACTGTTATTTCCTGGTACCTAGAACCAGTCTGCCCACATCATTTATAATGTATGAAAAGAGAAATTACATTTACCAGAATAAATGCAACAGGGGTCATACTGCACTGACTGAAACTTTTGAAACTTTCACCTTTCCATATTAAAGATATTACCAGTCAGTTCCTGGTAATTGTGTATGGTTAGGTATTGTGGACAATTAACGGTGTCCAAACTGAGTAATCACTGATATCAAGGATTGGAGGCTTCACTGATGGTTATTTGCAAAAAAGTTAAAATTTGGTTTCTATATATTTTATCACCTCTCCGTTCTTTCCCTACCCCAAATTTCACTAATTTCACAGAGACTGTCACAACAGTACATGTTTGTCCACAGTTTGCAGAGAAGCTAAACTCTGCTATAGTGTAAGGTGGATAGCATGATCAACTTCTCTATCTTCCAGAATTTAAACAGGTCAATAGGAACCATGAAGATGACTCCTGTCCTTATTGGGAGGGGTGCTAGAGACAATCAGAAAAAATCGAAAGAGAGAGGTTATTATCAATGGCTCTATGTCCAGGTACAGGCTGGTGATGAATTATGTCTCTCAAAGCTCTGTCTTGGGATGGGTACTCTTCAGTATCTTCATCAGTGACACAGAGAATGAGATCGAGTGCACCCTCTGCAAGTCTGCAGATGAAATGAAGCTGAGCAGCTCAGTTGACACAACATGATGGGGATGCCATCCAGGGCAACCTGAACAAGCCGGAGAAGTGGGCCCACAAGAACTTCATGAAGTTCAACAAGTCCAAGTGTAACATGCACCTGGGTCAGGGCAATCCCAGACATGAGTACAGACTGGGAGAAGAACTCACTGAGATCATTCCTGCAGAGGACTTGGGTGTACTGGTGGATATTAGCCAACAGCATGCACTCGCAGCCAAGAAGGCCAATCGCATCCTGAGCTGCATCAAAAGAGGGGTGGCCAGCAGGTCAAAGGAGGAGATTCTCCCCTTCTACTGTGCCCCATAGAGGCCCCAATTGGAGTAATGTATCCAGCCCTGGAGTCCTCAGCACAAGAAAGGCATGGAACTGTTAGACTGGGTCGAGAAGAGGGTCACAAAGACAATCTGAGGGCTGGAGCATCCAAGAGAGTTGGACTTGTTCAACTTGGAGAAGAGAAGGATATGAGGATACCTTATAGCAGCCTTCCAGTACCTGAAAGGGCCTACAGGTGAGCTGGAGAGGGGCTGTTTTCAAGAATATGTAGTGAGAAGACAAGGAGAAATGTTTTTAAACTAAAAAAGGAAAGATTTAGATTAGATGTCAGGAAGGTATTCTTTACTGTTGAGAGTAGTGAGAGACTGAAACAGATTTCCCAGGGAAGTTGTGACTGGCCCATCCAAGGAAGTGTTCAAGGCCAGTTTGGATGAGACCCTGAGCAACCTGATTTAGCGGGTGGCATCCCTACCCATGTCAAGGGGGTTAGAACTAGATAAGGTCTTTAAGGTCCCTTCCAACCCAAGCCATTCTATAATTTTGTGATTGTTCAATTAGTAGTTCTTGTTGAACTGTATGAGGTTTCACAATATCCATTTTTACAACCTCTCAAGGTCTGTCTGAATGGCAGCACCACCACTGGTGAACCACTTTTTCCAGTTTTGCATAATTGCAGCATTTCTGAGAGTGCATTCTGTCCCATCACACCATCATACACGATATTGTTCGTAACAAAATTCACTGGCTGGCAGTGTGTTCTCTTTATTGACACATCAGTAGAAAACAAACTCAAAAAAATAAAAGGTAACCTGCCACATGGTATGACAAGGCTGTCATTTTGATGACTAAATGCATCTTATGAAGGAAATAATTTTTGTAGCTGTTGGCTTTCCTAGAGGGAAAATAAAGCTGTCCACCTTATGTCTTTTGATCAGATGTTACTTAGTGAACTTTGCTAAGCAAGCTACTCAGAGTCTGGCATTCTCTTTCTAATTAAAAATGGTATCCCCCTGAGTTTAGTGGAAGTCTTGTTAAGATTAAATTTTCAACGGTTGTCTGTTTCTGTTGCTGACTGTATTTTAGAGAGTGTCAGAATGCTTACCATCTTGGAGCAACTATTTGTAGACAGATTTACAGGGAACAGCTGCAGGTAACAATCAATCATATTTGGTTCAGTGACAGAATTTAATTAGCTGACAACAAAGTGAAATAGGCTATAAAATAAATGAATTGTTATTTGTGTACAGATACATTTCCTTTTCAGGTCTTTATATAACACATAAGAGACAAGTAGAAGATCAGCATATAATGATGATCCATGACTGACTCCAAAATCAGAGGTGTATCACCCCTCCCCTCTGTCTGTTGCCAGTATGTTTGCTTTGCAATTAGTAATATGCAGCTTCTTTCATCACCAAAACAAATTTTATTTCTTTATGCTCAGTGCTTTATCTGACATACATGCTTTTTCTATTGGTTTTTAATGTAAGATGGGTCAGTTGGTTACTGATAAATTCATCCTTGATGAATGCAAGACTTGTCTCTGGATGAATGAAGAGTGCATCAGATATTCTCCCCCAGCTGGAATAGTGACTTAAGAAAATCACTAAGAAATTCTTAATTTCAGTAAGAAAGTGAAATATCAATTTCTTGGCATTTTGCTGTCTATCTGAGTATACACTCCAGTTGGATTCTTTGGACTCTCTAAGCATTGGGAAAAGTGATATTCCCTAGAAAACAGCACTCTGAGTAAAAAATGGCTATGATGGTAAAAATTTATATCCATCGTAGGAAAGGACAAACAAGGGGCTTTACTTTTTCATTTTGCCCAGAAGACATCGAGTTGAATTAGGCTTCTCTTGGGGTGGTGTCAGGGAGCAATAGGAAGAATTTCTTGCTATATCCAATGGTTCAGTACTGAGTTGAACTTAGCTTTAGCAAATGGTTTCCATGTTCTTATTTTTTACATGTTATTACAATATATTCATCTGGTTTTGCCTTATAGATTGCTTTGAAAGTGGACTTTCTGAATGACTCTTCACAAAATTAGTTCACTCTGTAGAACAAGAAATTAGATGTTACAGAAGGCATCATAATGTTTCAGCAAAGAAAGTTCAGACTCTCTGGCGCAATGAACCATTATGGCTTGGCTCCCACCAAGGCTTAAAATGTATAAGAAAACATTAAGTGGTTCAGCCACATCACAGTTCTGGTAATTTTTTTGTGTTAACTCTCTGACTAGAGGTAGCATATTTCTGTCTAGAATTCCCTTAATGGAAGTATGTGCAATGTGTTGCTCTTCCCATGTCTACAAGCTCGTTTCCCAGATGCATTAGCTGTCCTTTCTCACTTCTGTGATACAGTAAAATGCACAATAGCTCTGACCATGTAGGGAAGGTCTAGACATGGCCAGATTGCATATGCTCTAGGAACTATCTTTTCCCAGGTGTATGAAAAATCAGTCAAAGGTCCAACATGGATCTTGGAGTATAGACAGTTTTACCAAGTAAATACGTACATTTTTGTGGAAGGAGAAAATGTGTGGAAGACAAATATATGCATATATATATACACACACACACAATATTAAACATATACTGGTATCCTGTACTTTTGTCAAATTTATTTGTGCTTAACTCTCCAAAATGTATCATATTTCATGCACTAGATAGAAATGACACATGGCTCTTGTCTAACTCACTCTCTCAGCATTACAGATGAAGAAAAAGGAGCATATTTTGCTTGCATTTATCCTGTGCTGCTCCTTGAACAATGTTTATGCTCCTCAGTGGCCTCTGCAGCCTAGCATTAGAAGGAAGAGCCCTTGGGTCATTTAAAGACAGCAGGAAAATGGACTTTTCAGTGGAGAAGGTTATGTAAAGGTGAGTTAAAAGTCACATTTTTGCGTTCCTTCTGACTTGCCCCCAGTGATCTGACCAGCCACTAGCACACTATTCAAAGAGCATAGCATCTCTAGAAAATGTGCTTTTGTGGAGAAGCACCCCCAGCCTGCAGCTACTTTTCCTTTCTGAAGAACGTTTGTTTTTTTTTTTTAAATGAAATTATTATTAACCTGAAATGTCTTGGAGAAACTCTTCTGTAACTAATCTCCTAGCTGTTGGCAGTATACTAAAAGTGAATATTTCACACTTTTATTTTTTTTAATCAATGCTAACAGTAATAAGAATAGTTTGCAGGTTTACAACACATTTATTTAAAACTTCCTTTACTCTGAAGTAAAATGTGAAGGGGAAATAGAAATGTCGTAGCTTTTTGTGTGGATTTTACTACCATCAAGTTCAGCAGGAAAGGTTGAAATAGTGGCTAAGCAAATTATTTATCAGGTAAAGTAGTTTGGTAAAAAGAAAATTCCTGATTTTACCGGTGTTTTGCTGTCACCTTTAGAACAAATCTGATTTTTTTTGTGGAGCTGAAGGGCAGAAATTTTAGCCTGTCTTTACAAGACAGTGCAGAAAGTGCAGCTCAGGTATTCTATTTTTGGCAGCTTGCTACTTGTGCAAAAGGCCAGGATGATTCTAACATCAAAAGATTATTGAGAATTAACTGTATTTTATTGACCTGCATTATAGATATATTAGACATGCAGTTGCAAGATCAGTTACCCTGATTGCACATGCCCATCAGGTAACTGTAGGCTTAAGTGCCTATTTATATGCAAGAGCAGTTTATCCAATCTATGTAGATAATTACAGATAAAACATATATTAATGAAGTTCACAGCTGTGCCTACAAAAAGCACATGAATTTGTGTACTAACTGTTTAAACATAAGGATTTTGTCCAAAACACCTCCTGCTTTACTTTATATTTCTTTTTTATCTGTGGAATTATGGAAGTAGATAAAATCATGCAAAATGTAAAACAATGCAGACATTCACTTATGCTAAAACGGAAGACTAATATTGAAAACAGATAAAGTACTGAGGAATACTCAAAATAAGATGTAATAATAACTTTATGAACTTTGTTTTTGAAAAAAAAAGCATTGCTGTATTTTCATAACCATACTACAGTTTTTTTCTGTACTCTTAAATTCACACAAATGTACATGTGAGAAAAAATGCACTGGATAATCATGTAAGTATTAACCATGACTTTAAGAATATCATTTATCTGTCATTGGAGCATGAGTATTCCTGTGCATTAAGAACGTTCGTAGAAGTTTTCATTAGCTGCATTAAATCTGATCCATTTTTGGGTTTAAATCTTTGAGGAATGTATGAACATAAAACTCTAGATACAAACTTAAAGTGTCAAATAAGTAAAAAGTGAATGAGTGTATTGATATATACTGAAAAGGGAGTACACCACGAGGTTCAGACTTTCCCAGTGGAAGCCACGATATTATGTCCTTTCAGCACTCAACCAAATGATACAGGTTCAAGACCAAAGATCAATGTTGTCATCTTTGTCTGCAGCTGAAGTACAATTTTTGAAACAAAAATTTGTGACATGATATTGACCTATAGGGAGGGTTGTCTAGATATTGAACATAGTAATGTTACCAGGCTAATTCTAAGAAAATATCAAGGGAACCAGAATAAATTGATTGCACCATAGCTACATAATCTTCTTTTTTTCATTATAGAGATGAAAAATGTTTCAGGAGACAATCAGAGGTGGACCAATACCTGTCTTGGGAGCCAGCATACATTATCACTAAGTCTGGAAGAAACTGAAAACAACATATTTGTTTCTCTGGTAGAAAAGTGCTTCTTCCTACTTGTATCCAGGAATGAGTAAAACATTTCCTCTAACTTTGTCCATCTAATTAGTCAGATTTAAAATGTCCCTTCATTTTAATGATGTGCTTTTCTTGGGGCTTTAATCATATATACAACAAATTTTCCCTCTATTATTAGGGTTAAATGTAATGTTCGAACTTTACCAGACAGGGAAGGAGGACAGCTCCCTTCTTAATCATTGGGGAAATTCTCTTTCACTTTATCAGCAGCTGGATCCAGCTCATGAACAAGTTTTTTTCTCTGTGCCTACTTTTCATTAAGAGTCCTTGGTGTTTCTGCCCTTGAAAATTCTAGCATATTCTACTTTCATATTACTGAAGAGGGCTGGAGCTGATGGATAGTTTGACAAAGTGTGACTAGAGGATGACCTGGCTACTACTGGGGAATCAGCAGAAAGCAGAGGCAGGGAATTTTGACTACACTGCTTGGAGGAAGCTGTCCAGCACAGGCAAAACTGATGGTATCTGGTGGGGATATGTGAAGGCAGTCACACCTAAAAGCTCTCAACCTGGCAGCCCCCAGCTTCTAGAAGGTCTCTGGCATGGCAGCCTGGATGATACAGAAGTCCAAACTCAGGCACAGCTGTGAGATCTGACTGCCTCGTTAAGGAAGCCCAGCCCTCCTGAGGACCTTTCATCCCAGCCTGCTCTCCTCCCAGGGTCAGTGCAAGCGTGACTGTGTCTGTCTCTGAGTGTGTGCTCCCAATGAATTCTGAACTTTCTTCACCTCTGCTTTAGTAGGTTACTCTCACTGAAAATAGAGAGTATCTTGTACCTGTTCATTCCTTGAGCAACAGTGATAAAGAGATAGAATAAGTAAACATCTAAGGTCTCTAAAACAAGGACAGCAGTTTTTTGGATTGCTAGAATAAATGGGAAAAGGAAAGAAACTTAACCAGAGTTCCCTGAATTACTGCCTAGAGAGATTTTTATATTTTCTTCCTTTTTATTGCCTTCTAACCTCAGCATCTAGTAACATGATTATTCCAAAATTCCAGTAGTCAACGAGAGTAAGGTAACAGATTTTCTTCCATCGTAATTGAGTGACAGGTTGGAGATATCACTAGAAGGTCAGCAAGGTTAGGAAGAAGAAAAATAATTTTCCAAAAGTGTTTTGTACTTTGTAACTCAGCAGATTATCTAATAGCCTAGTTAAAAGAAACTGAAGAAACAAATGGTTGAATTTGGGAACTAAATTGTAAGGCTAACTCTTGCGGTTTTCTGTTCAGATGAAACAATTTGTTCATTATTTCTTAACAGCTTGTTTTCTACGGGACTGAAAATTACTGAACCGTCTCTCAAACTGCTATGAAAAGATTTTTTTTCTAAATATATTTTTTTAACAAAAGCTCCCAGTATTGAATAGTTTGCAGTATTATGTGAAAGAATTTAACTGAATGTCTTAATTATTAAATGAAATCTCAAGTGCTGATTTCACAAAGAAATGATCTTGTGTCTTACACTATGCTGAGTTAATTATATTCTAAATCATCACATTCTGTCATAAATGTGCATTTAATCCATTCCAGGGAAAAGCGTTTTTGAAAGGTTTTCAGGATAAAGAAATCTATGTTTGATTGACTTAAGAGTAATCATGTAACTCCCAATGGAGCAAACTCAGATATATGTATTGACATCTGGATGCTTGTGAGAAGTACTTTGATGTCAGAAACTATATGATTTTTGTGAGATTTCTGGTACAGTCACAGATTTCCATGGAGATTTTTTCTTTCAGTAGTCTTCAAGAACTGATATTATATATATTTAATTTTTTTTTTTGCAATCTTATGTATGAATGTTTGTATTAATCAAAATATGAAAAATAAACTTACTGTAAGATTGTCTGTAAGCTTTAGAGGTAGTATTAGCAACAGCTGATAAATTTAGACTTCATAGGAAATGGTTGCCATTTGTCTTGTATATCTGTGACTGGACAATGGCAAGTGTAAAATTCATCACTTCAGTGTTTTCTGATATTGGTTGAACTAGCATTCACTTAGGAAAAAGTTTGGAGATTTTGAGATAAATCTCAGAAACCTAACAGGTAATTATATTTAATTTTGCATTGCATTTGAAGGAAAATCAGGAAAAAAGCACCTTTTTTTAAAATTAATAATCCATTTTTATTGATTAGAAGAAGAAAGGAAGGGATAGAAAATTCTTGATAATTAGCATACATATGAATCTTGAAAAGGAGGATCACACCAAAAAAAAACCCCTAAAAATCCCTAAAAAATACTCCAAGAAAATGACTGTCTACACCAAAAAGGTCAGAAGTAATTACCAATACTCTTTCTTTTCACCTCATTATAAACAATAATACAAATATAATTATATAATAGTCTATAATAATGGATAGACACTACCAGAAGTAGCAGGCAGGGTAACTTAGTATTTTACATGACAGTTTGGAGGATGCAGTAGTTATGGATTAGGCACTTAATTATTTGGCATTCTAGGCATGAAGAGGGCTGTAATGCAGTGTTTAATCTGCATATGAAATTATTCAGTAGTTGCTAATGTCACATGAAGCAGGAATGACTTTTGTCCCAGGCTGAATGAGAAGGCCAAGGTATGTGACTCCAGAGTGCAGAGAAAATTAAAACAAGTTCTACCCTTTATTAACAGTCAAACACTTAACAAAATGCACTTTCTAAATAACAGGGTTGTGGACAATATTGCTTGATTGAGGCTGTTTGTTTACATTTCAGGACCACATGACAGATAGAAGGAAAAAAGGCTAGACACGAATGAGACAATTCTGTAAAACTCTCTGAGCCATATTTTTTGAGGTAGTTAAAAAGAGGTCATATGTCCAGTTTTCAAAGATGACCCTGACCCTGTTTCTCACAAAGAAAGGACATCAAGTTGCACCAGAGGAGGTTTGGATTGGATATGTCAAGCATTGGAACAGGCTGCCCAGGTCAGTGGTTGAGTCACCATCCTTGGAGGTAATACGTGTAGCTATGACAATTAAGGACACGGTTTACTGGTGAACTTCAGTATTAGGCTAATGTTTGGACTCAGTGATCTTAAAGGTCTTTTCCAACCAAAAAGATGCTATAGTTCTATGTTTCCGTATGACTCGTTCTCATAACATTAAGCCTCTAAATATGAGATTATGACACCTAAGTGATATAGCCCCAAAATAACATTGAAGTACCTATATATTTGGAGGATCTTAATTTTGGATCCCTTAAGTATATTGTCAGAATTCCAAATGAAATCCTTAAGAAACAAGGCTTTTAAATGACTGCTAAATTGTATGCACTGCCATGCATGGCTTTTAAATGGTGTTACTCAGCACAGAATCTAAATTTTGAATTATCTCTGTATCAAGAACAGGGTAAAAGAAGAACAATATGGTTGGAACAGAAAACCCAGAGAATTTGTGGCTTCTCCATTCTTGGAGATATCTAAAAGCTGTCTCGACATTGTCCTGGACAACCTGCTCTAGATGATGCAGCCCATGGAGGGCTGTCCCGGTTTGAGACAAATTCAGACGAACGTCCAAAATGAATGTCCTCTGATAGACGGTAGGTTTTAGCCACCCCTCCCCCACCAGGTTCAGAAAGAATTTTCCTCGGAGGAAAGTGAAAGGAAAAAAACCTATTTTTTTGACAGACAGAATGTACAGTGGGAAAAGAATAATGCTAAATAATAAAACCTCTCGCTGTGGAGAGAACCTGGTAAATTCTCAGAGTCCTTTCTTTGGGTGTGGTCTTTCTCTTCTCTCCTCTTTGGAGCTGGGTCGACGTGGGCCCACTCCAGGCCTCGGTGGAAAGCTCTCCCAGTGAGTTCTGGTGTTCTGTACAGTTCCAGAAGAGAAGAAGAAGAAGCTGAAGTCCCAGGGAAAACAAAAAAATTAACTCTCCATCTCTCTCCAGAGAAACAGAGCCAAAAGCTGGCTGAAAAGCAGGAAAGGTTGCTTCCTCCGCGCTTGCCGCTGCAGGTGCACACAGAGGAGTAGTGTGACCTTGAAGCACAAACTGCTTTGAAAAGTTTCTCTGGCCTTTTTTTTCTTTCTCACACCCAGTTTTAAAGACACAGAAAGGCACAGAAATCATGTCTGGGCATAGAGCAGGCGATAGGGGATACACATCATAAAGTCACCCTAAGACAAGGGGGCTGGAATGGATAACATCCAGAGGTCTCTTCCAGTCCCTGTCATTCTGTGGTTCTGAGATTCTCTAAGTAAAAATTTGCAAAGAGGCAAGAATAGGAAGCACTGATGGCAGGATTTTTGAACACTACTGAGATGTGGTAGATATATGTATGTGTGCCCTTTGTTTGGATATCCAATTTCAAGACTGTGTGATGTGTGAGTAACTAGCTTGTCAGGTGTGGTAGGTGTGCCATGGGATAGAGTGCACTAGGAGGACTAGGGAAGAAAGTCTTAATTTTGTGTCAGTCAGGATCCTGCCGGTCAGGCAAGGAACAGTATAGTCAGCTGTGACGGATAGGACCTATTTTTTCTTTATCTAGCTGCTCTATACAGTTTTATATTAAACTTTGTTCAATAAAATAATAAGCTGAACAGTAGAAGGCTATAGAAGGCCGTTCTCTTGTGGGTGAGGATGGCATTAATTTTCTCCTGAGAGATTCAAGTATTAAAGCTTACCTGGGAAAAACCTCTGGACTTGATATGGAGCCAGCATCTCCTGGTGCTATAGTGTGACCATGGACGCGAGGCATGTCAATGTTGGGGAGCATTACTATGGCACCAAAAATCTAAATGAAATACTTTAGAAGTTATTCTGTGGTTGTAGTGTGACCCCAGTGAGCAACTCTGCGCCACATAGCTGCTTGCTTACTCATCCCTGGTGGGATGGGGGAGAAAATCAGACGGGTAAAAGTGAGAAAACTTCAGGATTGAGCTGAAGACAGTGTAATATGTAGAACAAAAGCTTTACACAAAAGCAAGGCAAAACAAGGAATTAATTCACAATCTCCAGAAAAGCAAAGCTCCATCTTGCATAATTGTAACTTGGGAAGATGAACTCTAACTCTGAACATCTCCTCCATTTCTCCGTCTTCACCAGAACTGTGTCCCCTCCCAAATTCTAGTGCCCCCCCAGCCTGCTCACTGGTGGGGTGATGTGAGAAATAGAAAAGGCTGTGATGCTCTGTAAGCACTGTTAAGCAATAATTAAAACATTGGTGTGTTATCAGCATTGTTTTCATCATATCTCCAAATCATAACCCCATCCAAGATACTATGAAGAAACTTAACTCTATCACAGTGAAAACCAGTACATCTACACAACATATTGCTATCTTTTCTATTTCTATTGCTATTTCTATTGTTATTTCTATTGCTATTTTTAAAGTCATCAAAAGTTACTGATTTGAGTAAATTCTTGTAAGATGCAGCAGGAAAGACAAAATGCAAAATTTGGTTTCAAGGTTTTTTTTATTTTTGTTTTATCTGAATTATTTCTGTATCTCTGTTTAAAACTCACTTCTATCTCATACTGTAATTAAACATCTCTGCTAAAAGATTTAAAATACTTTTTTTTTATATTTACCTCAAGAAAATGATATAGTTAGTCATTGTTCAGAGCACTGACAGAGTCCTATCACATTGTGCAGAGATACTCAGCCATAAGAACGAGACGACCACCAACACTGCAAAGAGATTGCACAAGTTAGACAAGGATTCAGATATGTGGGAATGTTACAGAATCACATTTTATGCTTTTAGTTGTACATCTAGAACTCACGGCAGACAGGTTTTAAGCATTAAATATCATAAGCACCTTAGAAACAAGCAAAAAAAACAAAAAAAGCCTTCCCTTTTGAGGCTGTCACTTGAAGCCTTTGGTTCAATTAACATTTTGCATGTGTATTTGTTTTTGGTTTTCCCCACCAAAATATTGCATACTTTTTTTAAAAATAATTCTAGGTTATTTTTTGTTGAGTTTGTTTTTTTTTTTAGGGGCCATATTACTTGTGTTTCTGAGTCTAACTTAAAAGTTCTCTTAGGATGTAACCTTGGATGGCATGTTTTGGAATATTTACTTTAGTTGAAATAGTATTCTCATTAAAATACTGACACTGCTTCTTTGTTGCTGCAAAACATTGTATGACAACACAGCAGAGAATGGACCAGGATAATGTTATTTTAGACCTTAAAACTTGCTCTAACAATTGACTTTATTTTGAAAGAGTGGTGGCATGATTTTTCTGCTCCAAATAAACCATTTTTTACCTTGGTTTGACATCACATTTAATTAGAAATTTTGCGGCATATTTTGGCTTATTATTTCTGTAAAAAAATAGTAAAATGTAGTCAAGGAATTATTGACTTTTCTATTTTTTTCTTCATAGGATATTGGTAGTGAGTGTAGTAGCTTAGGTGAAAATAATACAAATAATGAATGAAAGATCTTCATAAATTCCAGAAACAATTTAAAAAGCAAAAAATGAAAATTTTAGTTTTTGTGACTCTTTGAAAAAAAAAGAAAAATGCTATATTTAGTATTTTTGACAGTTTAAGATGTTCATAAGTTCTCCATAAACAGCTACGTGTATTTCTTCATATACAATTTCAGTTTTTCATATATGTATGTATTCTTTAGTATAGGAGATAATGTCATTCTTTAATGTACTTTTTTTTTACATATTGGGTTCACTAATCACATCTAACCTGTGTACCTTGGCTTATACTTCTTGCTTGCTTTTCTTCTTTTCCTAACCAGTGGACAAAGAGATGTCCTGTCTTATCTAACCTGTATGCATTTGGCTGTGTGTGATTGTTTCATGCATGTATCATTCTGCTGACTTACCTTAAAAACTAGACAAGTTATGATTTTCCTTCACCCAAAAGGTCAGAAATAAAAGCAAGAAAACTCTGAAGAATATCTAGATGCCATTTTATTCCCTGCTCTTTTACAGTATGGAGGTATATTTGGGTTCCAGTCACCAGGCAAGGGGAGATTTTCTAAGTATTGAGCAAGTAAAATACTGAAAATGTTTTTTGGTGGCTGTGCATTGCTTAGTTGGTATCACTCTCCTGCCCTTCTGATAAGCCTCGGGGCAAGAACATGTCTGTCTCCTCTTCCCTGGCTATCTCTACGAATTACTTGGCAGCTTGTGATCACCTAACTGTGAAGTAATATTATACCAGTGTAGGCCTCTGTAAGATACATGTTCGCCGTATTGCTCTCAACTGGAAAAGCTTTTGGCAATCAGTATATAATAGTACATCATGGATTAGAACATATTCATTTAATACCAGTTTGAGCTATTGCTTCAGCAGTGTCTTTAGGTTTGTTTTGAGGCCTGTTCTCAATAATTTCTTATTACAGCTACTCTGCCATTTTTCTTATGGTAATTGAACACAATTTATGTCTTTTGGCATACAAAATACATTGCATAAAGCTGTTCGATACATCTTAAGAAAAAAAATATTTGAAATAATTCTCATGCAAGCAGTTCCTTTCTTTAAAGTTGATGGCTAGGTATTTTAAAGCAGATCAAATAAAAAAATAAGCTATTGTTGAAGAATACTGCAGAAGACTGTTTGCCTCATGTTGTCATGTAGACAAAGAGTAGGTTTTACTGCTTTACAGAGATGACACATGCAAAGTAAATAGTCAGCTAAATTCTCCCACAATAGCACTGTCCTGGAAATAGTAACTTATCTGAAAAAGTAAACAGGGATTTAAATTCTTATTTTAATTTAATTGCTTTGTTTTTAATGCTATCATATACTTCTTTTAAAAGTAAGGATTTGGAAATCGTAGGGAAGAATGTCTACAGGGACAAAGATAAACACGAAGGCAGAAATTAAAATTGCAAGGAGACATCCATGTGCTCAGGAAATGGACTTACACCGATGTCATGCTTTTCAGTACAGTATGAATTATGGTATGGTCTTTATTCTACTGTTTATATATGCCAAATTAAGTTGCTGTTTCACTGCATGCTAACTGAAAAGAAGGATTAATTTTGTACACCCAACAAAAAGTAAGAAGAAGCACTATTTCCTGTATTAAAACCTATATTGTGTATCTCATTATCAGAAGGAAAACCAGGAAGCAGAACATTAAAATGATCTTCAGATAAAATATATATTTTCATTTTTATGTATGGAATAATTTTTTAAATATTTTTTACTTATTTTTAAGACATTTCTGCTGTTTCCAAGTTGCGCATTCCATGCTTGATATTTCTTCACTGAAATTTAGAAAAAAATTGCTTACAATTAATCCACTTTATGGCATACAAGATAAAAAGGTATGTATTTTACTTATTATGAACATACTTACTTTTTATTTAGTTAATTGCCTAAATTTCAGCATTAAGTATGATGATGGAGATCAAAGGTTTATGACGGAGAGCTTCATTTGACTGGGTTGTCATTCTAATGAATATCTTCAAAAGACTGTCTGTGGCAGTAGGAAACCCAAAATATATTGTAGTCAAAAGCAATTAGCAAAAATAATCTAAATAGCTAAAATAATACTGGGTCTTGTCGTGGTTGTGTTACCAAAAGAAAAATTCTAATGCATACCCTATTGAGCATCTCTGGAGCAAGCAGAGATTTTATTCCATGCTAATTGCAGGTTTTAAAGTTGGAGTATGTTATAATGAATTTCTGAGAAGACAGTACAGCATCCACTTTTAAAGTGTTTAATGCACTTTCTTACAATTATATGTAGAGTTTTGAAATCTGATATATTAAAGTTGATGTGGTGCAGTTTTTCCAGTGATCCACCCACTGTTGTTAAAACAACAATTATCAAAAAACATCTGTAAATGAGAAGTTTAATTTCAGCCGTGTTGATTATTAAGTGATGAGCAACTTATGAACTGCATTATTATAACACTCTACAGAGCCATACACTTTTGAACTTGTGTTCCTGCAAAGAAAAATTCTGCATTCTTGAGTGTCCCTTTCCCTTTGCCTCATATGCTGAATTATAGATTTATGAGGAAAAGGCTCTTGGAATTTGAAAGACAGAGAAGTTCTATCATCAGATTGGCTGGAGCTTCAAATCACATATTTTAAGTTTTCCGAATGTTCAAATCAGTAACCTTTACAGAAAAGAGGCCTATGTCTTCTAATAAATGTTGTGTGTTTGTTATAGACATCTCTGACTTCAGGTCCCGCAGTTTTTGATACAGTGAGTTGCTAGAGCACCCTGTAAATGCTATGATCAGCCTCTTTCAGTCATTGTTCATATTAGATCTAGTGCCTATACTTACTTTTAAATCCTAATCAGTTCTGTTCAGTGGATTGTAAAGACTTTTTCCTGTCTCAAACCTTGTCAAGGGCACAGAAACAATTCGCCATAAAATAAGCCACTGCAGCAGGAACTTGAGATAAGCACAGAAGGGAAGAATTTGTCAAAACATGTATTAACCTTCCTAGTTCTGCCTTGAAAGTCTTTAGATTTATAATGATTTGGCTAAATTTTTCAGAGATATTAATGAGTGAACTTAATAGTCTTAACAAAACAAAAGAAAATGTTACATGGAAAATGGTTGAGTCCCCCTTCCTAGAGCAGAAAGAAGGACAGTCATGGACTAAAATAGGACATGGATAGAATACAAAGAAGCCTTCTACTAGCTCCCATGCAACTCTACCTGGAACTATTTGTGGAACCAAACATGTTATTGATCATTAGACATTATATTATAAAATGCAACTTCTGTTCCCTCTGTGATGGTCCCATGGTGGGATTCTCCTGTCAGGAGTGGATTTTTTCAAAGTAAATCAGAGACTTGTATTGCCAATTGAACATACCTGATGTACTAGTACATTTCCTAAAGTGTGTCTTAAAGGCTTTTAACTTTACCTATGTTTGCAACTTCATCAATATTAAGGGATGTGATTTTAGATATTCAGATCCTGGTTTATCCCATCAGTTGTTAGAATAATCCTGTGGTTGTTCTTCTGATGCTTACTGTTTTATTTTTTTGTTTTGGTAATCACATTGTACTGGACAGTGAGTTGCTTTATCTGTCTTCTGTCTTTCTTTTTTTTTTCTGTCCTTTCTCCACTACATATGCATCAACCCTGGTGGACAAACCGTGAACTGATGAAAAGTCCTTGGAAGAGAGTGTTTGGTCCACAGAACAGTGTAAGGACTTAGAGAGTACAGTTGCTTGTCTCAAACACTGTCAAGGGCACAGAAGGAACTTGCCATAAGATGAGCCACCACAGTGGGCCTGAGATAAACACAGAAGGAAGAAATTTTCAACAGGAAGATGCTAATTCCAGGCCTGAAGGCAAGATCTGGTTAGCACATCCTGGTTAATGCATCTAGACAAAAATTCCCACTGTGGCAAACTGTGGGGAAAGAAGCAAGTGCTCATACACTTATTGCCCCAGTTTATGGGACAAATGGCTTCTGTGACCATCAATGACCACCAAAGCACCCCCAGACTAATTTCTGGGGCCTTCCACAAGAGGACTGCACATGATCCATGTCGTTAAAGCTCCCCTCACTCCTCCTCAAGTGGAGGTACCTGGGTTTTCTCACCTGAACCTGAAAGTATATTAACCCGTTGAACTCGTTGTTTCCCAGGGCTTCCCTCACACCTAATGGATCAAGACTGTGGCCCATGGACATCTAAATTCCTTGTTGCTGGATCCATGGGTAGTGATATCTTTCCTTTCCTCTGTCTACTCTTTTCCTTTCTTTCTCTCTTTCTTACATATTTTCTTAAATGATATTTTCATACTTCTGTACTATTATTTTATTATAGCTAATAACCAAAACAACCACATATCTCCTTTCCATTGCAACCAAATTGTTCTAAAATATACATGTGTATATATATATATATATATATATACACACAGACACACACTGATTGTGCAGTGTTGTTTCACTCTAATCTTCCCCAAGGGATATATTAACAAGCTCAATTACCCCACCTCAGTGGCAGGTTGTAAGATGGATGCATATTAATTTTCAAGTGAAGTGAGCAGATGAGGACAGCTCCAGATGAAATGAAATCCTAAGGATGGAATTGAATCCAAAGCAGTGATACTCAGAATAAACACTGATCAAGTACCAGATAAAAGGAAGTCACCACTACCATTTTCTCTGACAGACACTTTTCCTGTTCATCAGGGTCATAAATCCATATATGAAGTTGATTCCTGGAAGTGAGAAAAGCATAGGAACATCTGATACAGGAATCTTATCAGCAGAAAATGTGACATTGGGGCCAAATACGGGACTGGAGAGAGCACTGTATGCTTAATTGATTGAACTTTGCAGCTATCCTTCTTTTTTAAGATTTCTAAAAGACCTGGTCTCCTTCTGTTGCAATAATTCAGATATCAGACTACAGACTGTTACTGAAATAAAGATAATGATATGTGCAGCTCTCAAGTGGAGATTTTATCTACATTTCTTGGAGCCGAAAGTAAAACATGAAGCCATAGGATATTAGCGACAGAGGTGATCTGGATGGTTTGTGATGAAGTTGCTCTTTTTTGCAACAATTTTATAATACAGCTGAAGGGCCTCATTTCAGAACTTTTTTGAACTATAGACTTGATTAATTATCTAATATCAAACATTTACAGCACAGAATAAAATTAAGAGGAATTGCTTTTAGATAGATTGTCATGGTTTAGGAATGGTATTCTCCAATTTAGTACTCCTACTAAAACCATGTGCCACACCCCTTTCCCCCTCCAACTGGAGGAGACAAAGATCACAGGTTAAGAACAATTTACTGGAAACTGTAACAAGAAAAGAAAACAAAAAGTAACAACAATAATATTAATAACAAAGGTTATAAGAAACAATTCACATGGAAAAATAAACCTAACAACAGACAATACCGGATGGCTCTCTCCAACATGTTTTCTCAACTGGGCACAGCCTCTTGTCCCCAGAAGAGAGTCCCTTTCCCCCCACCCCCAGCAATGATGTGAGGTGGTACAGAATAACTTCTGGGTCCTAACCATGACCCCTCCTGACTACTGCAAAAAATTACTGCTGTCGTGGAAACAGCACATTACTCTAAGTTTTAAGAATGGTCTTCCTGGAAAATCTAAATTACTAGTAAAGTGTCATAATTTTATTAAAACATAAGATTAGATTCTGGTTTTAAAAAGCTGCCTTACCATATAGGAAGTTATCAGCATGGCCTCTAAAAAGAGTGTTTTCCCTTTAACATTTATTTCTGTGGTAAACATATTTTTCATATTCTGAAAGAAAAAACTTGTCATTCTGACATTTTTTAAAGTAAAGAGATGGAACATTGAAATCAGAGTCTTAGTGCTACTGAATGTGCTTATTTTCAAGTCAGAGCTACACCTATTTGTCCTGCTAAATGGATTCATAAATCTGTTTCTACTAACTGTAAGGATTATTTCACAGAGTAACATTCTGCAGCTGCTGTCTTGATATCCATTTTTATATTGCTGTAGCCCATCAGCACCTCATATTACTATGCTACTATTATTTTTTTCCTGTAATAATTCAAAATGACATAATGGAAAAAGCAATTATAGGCATGAGAGCTATTTTATTCTACTTTTTCTAGTGCAGACACCTTCCCCTGTGTGCACAACTGTAGTAATTAGTTCTGGTTTGTTTTCTCCCTCATCTGGGAGTTAGCAGGAATTTGGCCATAGCTAATAAGTGCATGATTAGTTTAGAACCTTTTAAACCATACACTCCTTTCTACTGACAATCCTAATAATACTTCTAGAGGCTCCACTGGGATTCTGAGAGCTGTAATCATGTTAATATGATCACAAATTACATTCTAGTAATCCGACATTTATTAAAGAGGATTCCCATTAGAAGAATAAATGCAATAGTCTCATACTTGGCAGATTTCAAGAAAAAGTAAGTTACTTGCTTGAAGTCTCCAACTCTTTCCAGTGGCTCACAAGCATTTTCATACAAATCTTAGATCTATTCAATACAGCCAACACACACTGAATTCAAATGTAATTCCTGTTTCCACGATCATGTAAAATACATTGGTAAAGATTTAGGGATTTGGGGGGATGGTTAAATAAAGGTCTGATTTGATGAGGTCATTCTCAGATCTCTTTAAAGTCAGAAGGAAAAGTTTCATGTATCATTGCTGCCATATGTCTGCATTCAGATTATGTAGCTTAGACCAGGAACCTCCATGGTCTTAGATGTAGAAAAATACAGTGAACTAATGTCCTTGCACTAAAAGGAATGTAGAATGGAAACATGCATACTGGTCACTTTAAAGGCTGAACATGAAGAAAAAAGAAGCTAAGTGACTAACACAATGTCAAGCAATGTGACTAGAGCAGGAATAGAAGACCACTTAGCCACAAAATCATTTAATGTGTTTTCTGAGAGCAAAACAAATTTTAACATAAGATGTATTTTTAGATACTCCTATTGTGCAAATATAATAATAGCATTTAGGTATTATTAGCTTGAGTATTAGTAACTTGTGTTATCTAGCTCATATCAAGTGGGCAATTTATAGTTTTGATTAATCAATAAATCAACAAAAATATTTTGAATAAATATTAAAAAAAAAACTGGATTGAATTTTATTTTAAAAAGGAGGTGCAGTAAGAACAACCATGTGAACAGACCTGGTCAGGATGGACTTATGAAAGGCAGGTGAAGGGTCTAGAGTACAGGTCTTATGACGAGCAGCTGAGGGAACTGGAGTTGTTTAGCCTGGAGAAATGGATGCTCAGGGGAGACCTTATTGCTCTCAATACCTACCTGAAAGGAGATTATGATTGGAGAGTTGGTCTCTTATCCCAAGTAACAAGTGACAGAACAAGAGGAAATAGCCTCAAGTTGCACCAGGGGAGGTTTAGGTGGATATTAGGGTACATTACTCCACCAAAATTGTTGTCAAGCATTGAAACAGGCTGCCCAGGGAAGTGGCTGAATCACCATTCCTGGAGGTATTTAAAAGACATGTAGGTGTGGCACTTAGGGACGTGGTTCAATGGTGTACTTGTTAGCTTTACAGTTGGACTTGATGGTCTTAGAGGTCTTTTCCAACCTCTATGAAAATGATTCTTAATGAAAATGAAATGAGGATTTTGTCAAGTAAAAAGTTGAATAACTTGTAAAAGTATTAGTAATTTTTTACAGAAAATATTTTCAGTCTAAATGTAGAAATGTTTTGAAATTATCTTGATTAGATATGCAAAGTAATACTGAATTCCTTTTGTTTTACCACAGTGCATTGCTATTACACCATACATTACCCTTAATGAGCTATTTGATCAGTCTTTTTGAAGAGGCTAATCTCATCATAATTGGTCTTTCATGTTACTATGCCTTTTTTGGCACATGATCTAAGAAAGCTTGACTTCAATTGTAGAATATATTGCTTTTCTGTTCCAGGAATCCTTTCAACCCTTTCTTCTATTTTTTTTTTTTTTTAATTCCTCCAGCCCTGTGGAAGAGCAAATAATCAAGAATATGACAGCCCAGGGGGTCATGTTCCACTAGGCTGACTTGGCAACCAGTGAAAAGGAGATATGTCCTCCAGAGTTCAAGCAGAGCCAAGACATTCCTGAGTCCTGCCCTGGCAGATGCTTTTACCGTGGGAGAGCAC
This sequence comes from Struthidea cinerea, assembly GCA_013397865.1. Classification (NCBI taxonomy): domain Eukaryota; kingdom Metazoa; phylum Chordata; class Aves; order Passeriformes; family Corcoracidae; genus Struthidea; species Struthidea cinerea. Next base: position 181,990 of record VZTI01000085.1, read on the forward strand.
TGTGCCTTTAGATAATAGGGTACTGGGGAATCATTCTGATTAAAATGAAATTACCTTTTCCTTCTCTTTTCTCATAATTGATCCAATTACTGGGTTTAGAGTGTTGAAAAGAACTAAATATTTAAGGCAGACATAAACTAATTCTTAGGAAAATGTGCTTATCTGGAAAGAACTTGTATTGCCTCATCAGTTCAGAATGTTGGTATCAGGTCTTCTTCAACTACTGTACCACAAAGAGAAAGAAAATCATATAATTATTCCTCCTTAAACAAAGTTTAAAGACTGCTGAAATTCATCACCTTATTACCATATCTTCTGTGACAATGGCAGAATAATGACATGAGAGCAACTCCTTTTCCTTAGGAAGGATAAGCTAGGTCAGTACCATAAAACAGCAAATTACTTGTCCCAGTAATGACTTTTTTTTCCCCAGTAATGACTTTTTTTCCCCAACAGTTACAGAACTACTCAGATACTCATATAATAAGAATTCCCCTAATCATTCCCAAGAGGAAACTTCCAGCAAAGCAGGAAGGGAAATCATGCTAATGCACAGAAGAACTAACAGGAAGACACAATTCCTGTCATCCACTCCCTGTCATGTTTGTTCATACACAAAGTATTCCTGCTGCCTCAAATTAGGGAAAAAAGCACTTCCTCATTTTTGTAACTTTGATCACCAGGAGAGGTGGACTTGGTGCTAAGCAGTGAGCTGGTGAGATTTCCCTGCTAGTTATTTTTCAGCTATTTGTGAAATTATTTCTTAGACGAGAGAATATTTTGTCCTGTTTCAGCACTGGGCTTTGCCTGATACAATCAAGTTACATTTATCCAGTTAGACTATGATTTGTCTTTAGGCTTTGCCACTTCTCTGAGAGGGGGTTTTCATCTACCTGTTAAAACACTTGCAGTTTAGCTGCAGGTCTGGTTTCCATTCTTCAGTGATATTTCCAGATTTCACAGGCCTAACTGATACATATAAACTGTAAGATCTCACTGAGTCATGTGTAAGGCTATTTCACACACATTTCCTCCAGAACCTCTCATAAACAGATGTGTGTTAAATTGCTCAGCATTAATATTGTCTGTCCATTACACATAAAGATCTCAGGAAATTAGATACAAAATAGAGATGAGCAAAACCAAGGCTTCTGACACTAGTTTCATTTTTTTAGAGTAATTCTTGAACAGCCTTGTTTGTTTCAAGTAATCACAGAAATGGTGCTGCAAAACTTCATTCATAAATATTCATTTCTTACCATTTCTCCAGAAGGTATTTTTCCTTCACTTCCTATTTTCCAGTCTTCAGTGATGCCTTTAGAATTACTGAGGGTATAGGTAGGCACTCTGCACCAGAAATTTAAAATAGAGTTGCTGTCATTTACTTGCTTAAAATTAGAAAATTGTGGAAGGAGCAAATATCAATGAAAATATAGTTTTTTTTCATGCAATACTGATTATTCTAAAATACTTCTAACATGTGAGGAATTGTTCACTACTGTGACCTCATTTCAGAGCATCTGTCCTCTGAATTCCTCTTAGAAACTTTTGTCCTGAAGGTTTCCTTCTTGTCCTGTATTTCTTCCCTATAATTTTAAGAAATGTTGGAAAGCAATGGACAATAAAACAGCTATATATATGCATTTGTTTTGAACATAGGCTAATAACTGCTTTTAGACAGAAGAAAACCCCTCATGTCCACTGCATAAAATATTTTGGTCTGTTCATTGTAAACAAAAATGGAAAACCTTCATTCTGAGAATCCTAAAAACACCTCAAAACTTGCCCATAAACAAAGAAACAAAGAGAAAAAAACTACAACCCATTGACCAAATCCTTTCAGGAGCAATTATTTCAGCTGAAATCAGAATTTAAAGGCTACATTTTGGTGCTATTTGCACTTTTATATCTATCCATTAGATATAAGAGGATGGTAAAAAAAAAATCTGATTCTGAACATCTGATTCTGAAATAAACTTTTTTCTTGTAATAAAATAATTTGCTTCATGTCCACTAAATTCACTTGCTCATTTTGCCCCAATGAATGTCAGGTTTTTCAGTCCAGACATATAGACAAGAAATTTGTACCAAACACGTTCTAAAGAGCTGTAGCAGACATGAGCTTTCTGATCCTTCTTTGTACAGCAGTACAGTAAAGAAACATTAAAAAAAAAAAAAAAATCAAACCAAAAAACTAGAACCCTAAACACTAAAATGCTAGGATCTTTCTGTTTCACAGGGAATGATTTGTGGTCTGCATACATCATTTGTGGTTTCTGAGGTTTTCAGAGTACAGAGTGAAGCATTTGTTTCTCAAGCGGCTCCACAGCAGAGGCAGACAGAATGCACAAAGCCACTCTCCCTGTAGCTGCTGGTTAGCTTCAGCTTCATTTCCTTTGTTTACAGTGTTTCGCAGAGCAGTGTGTTTTTCTAATGAATGGTAGCGCCAGCAAAAAAAGCAAAATTATTTCCAGAATTTTGCCAAGGTATATCAAAGATGATCTGTAAGATCACTCCCCTATATTTTAAATACGGGACACTTTGGGGTGAACAGCATATTTTGATAGATGATACAATATGTTTATGGCAGTGACAAATTTGTATCTGTTCTGAGAAACTGAGACAATGCTGTGCCCTAGACTAAGGTAAAAAAATTTCATTGTGCACGTCTCATCTGGTTGATATTCAAGTCTGCATGAAGCAATGAAGACACCACTAAATCTTATATCCTAAGGTTTTAAAATTAATATAATCATATCTGGTTTTTAGAAAGATAGACAATTTTTAGAGAAGACAATAATTCTGTCTTAGCTTTGGCACTTTATTTGCAAAGAAAATATGCAAAAACACACTTCAATATTTCTGTTCAATCTAATTAAATCCAATGAAAGACACAAATCTAAACTCTCTGTGAGAACTTCTTGTCAGATACCCAGATGCCTTTTTTTTTTCTCATGGAGTAAAATCATAATCTCAAAACACAATTTTTTTTCTGGGTAATTGGACCAGTCACTGTGCAATATCTGAAATTTTACACATATAAGTAGAATGTTGGCAAACTTGTGAATGTCTAGAAGGAAGTCAGGCCATCCACATTATCAAAAAATGGATTTATTTAAATGCTCAGTAATATTCTCAGGAAGAGTTGAGCATATTATTTAATTAAGTAAGCAAATTGTGGAACACTGGGATCACCTGACAATGAGATAAAACAAAACTAGCTCTAAAATCTAATTCTTGTAACACTGTATGAATCATAAATGACAAAGTAAATATCTAATTCTCCCTTATGGCAATGAAATTATATTGAACAAACAGTCTCCATCCATTACTAATCAAAAATCTAGCTTGTACTGACACTGGTTGATGTCATTGATTGAACACAGCAGACACAAACAAAAAGACCCATTGCACTGACTTTAATTAAACTGAAACCTTAGAATTAATATCTCAGGATTCTGGTGCAGAGTTCTGATGTGAAGAAGTTTCACAGATGACAAGCCTGCTTCACCTCTAAATATAAATGCTGGCAATTAATTGCTATGACAACCACTTCTGTGAGTATTGTTTTCTGTGAAGATAAACACTAATGCTTGATGAATTATGTATCAAATACATCTTATAGACTACTCTGGACTTGTTCTTACGGATAAAGTTACAACACTTACAACTTGATGATACATAAGTGAGGAAGGAACCTCTACTCCATTGAAGAACTGATAGGGAAGTCACTTAAATTAAATCTGCTAGCTTCTCATGTGGGTATTTCTAACCTGTATAAACACACAAAAGATTTGCTTAAACCATGCTTAGTGTCTAGGCCGGAGAGATATAACAGAACTGTACTTGAATATCCTTCAGTACAAGCCCATCTAGTATCATTTACTTTAGCTGGGATTATGCTAATGTCATGAAGCAGAGCAGATGTTTATGATGATACAATTCTGTATATTGTTTTGCCAATAAATTAGTTATTCTGGAACCCTATTTTAGATGTCATTTATTTCAGGATTTGAATTACATTGACCCACTGTGGAGGCCCCATATATGGAAAATATTAATCTATTTCAACAACAAGCTGTCAGTTATGCAAGTGGCTACTGTTTTCAGATTTCTAAGCATCTTTATATATGTGCAAAACTTAGAGCAGTATCAAAGATGGAAAAACATGATTAAGAAAGATTAATATAAAAATTCCCCTGGAATATCTGATTTTTCCCAAGTTCTCTTTGAATGTCCTTTAGACAGCCAGCATGGCTTAACCAAGGACAAATCTTGCCTGGCCAACCTAGAGGGCTTCTGTGAGAGTGACTGTATCAGTGGAAAAGAGAAGAGCTACAAATGTCATCTGTCTGGACCTCTGAAAAGCCTTTGATATTCCCCACAGAATCCTTTACTCTAAAGGAGAGAGACGTCTTCGTTGGAAGGACTGGTTCAACATCCAGATGGACGTGCATAGTGTCCCCCATTCAACTGGGACCAATACTGTTCATCAGTGACATAGACAGTGACATAAAATTCCCCCTCATCAAGTCCGCAGACAATACTAAGCTGACTGTTGCAGGCGACAAACCTGAAGGATAGGGCCATCCAGAGGGCCCACCTAAACCTCATGAGGTTCAACAAGGTCAAGTGCAAGGTCTTGCACTTGGGTTGGGGCAGCCTCTGAGGCAACTTCCAACAGGCTGGCGTATGAAAGGATTTATTGGTTCAAGGAAATATCTTGAAGTTGTGCCTGTGGAGGTTTAGATTGGATATTGAGAAACATTTCTTCATGGAAAGGGTTGTCAGGCATTGGAACAGGTTGCTCAGGGCAGTAGTTGAGTCACCAGCAATGGAGGTATGTAGATGCAGCAGTTAAGGATATAATTTAGTGGTGGATTTGGCAGTGCTTGATTTATGGTTAGACTCAATGACCTTAAAGGTCTTTTCCAACCTAAATTATTCTATGTTCTACTGCCAGTTACCAGATACCTTTCTCTTAAGGTCCATTAAATTTCAAATTTAGAAAAATGTATTCTCTCTTTTATATGGGTGGTATTTGGAAACAATTTCTTTCCATTACCATATGTGTTGGTTTTGCAAGTGCTGGGTTTTGGTAGCAGGGGGGCCACAAAGATGGTTTCTGTGAGAAGCTCCTGGAAGCTTCCACCATGTCTGGCAGAGCCAATCTCTGATGGCTCTGAGGATGGATGTGCCACTGGCGAGGCGGGGCCAATTAGACATGATGGTAATGCCTCTGTGATAACATATTTAAGAAGAAATCAAAAGAAAGGTAGTGGTGCAGTTCTAATTCCAGCCAGAGAAGAGGAGCAGGTGAGAACATGTGAGGGACACAACATTGCGACACCAAGGTCAGTGGAGAAGGAGGGGGAGGAGGTGCTCCAGGTGCCGGAGCCGAGATTCCTCTGCAGGCCGCGGTGATGACCATGGTGAGGCAGCTGTGCCCATGCAGGTCATGAGGATACATGGGGGATGCAGAGATCCACCCGCAGCCTGTGGGGGAGGTGCTTAACGCAGGAGCAGGTGGATGCCTGGAGGAGGCTGTGATCCAGTGGAAGACCAAGTGGAGAGAGAGGGCCCTCGCTTCCAGGCTGGAGCAGCCTGTCCTTGGAGAACTGCACGCCGTGGAAGAGAGAGCCATGCCAAAGCAGTTTTGGGAGGACTGCTGCTCATGAGATTGGGCCTATGTTGGAGAATTTCACAGAGAACTGCCTCCCATGGGAGGGACCTCACAGTGCAGCAGGGGAAGGACTCCTCTCCCTGCGCAGTGGAAGAAAACCTTGGGGAACGAACAGACCAAATCCTCACCCCCTGTCTCCCTGCGCTGTTTGTGGGAAGGAGGGAGGGGCTGGGGGAAGAAAAGGTGGTTTTAAGGGCTTATTTTGCTTGTCATTTTCCTCCCCTGATTTTGTTAGTAATAAGCTCACTTTGTATGTCTAAGTTGAGCTTGTTTTGCCCTTGGAGTGTTTTCTCCCAAGCCTTATCTCAATTCATGAGCCCTTCATTAAATTTTTCTCTCCTCTATCCAGCTGTAGCAGCACAGGGTGAGTGAGTGGCTTTCATGGGTGCCTGATGTTTGGCCAGTGTCACACCATGACACCATATTATTTTACTTCAGTGTATTTGCTAGTACTTGCCCTCTGCCATATTGCCTTTACTAGTCTGGCAACAATTTGAAGCAGAAGGTATCCTCGCTACTTAATTAGGATTAAGAAACTGGAAGACATCAATATTTTTTCTCCAAAATCTTCTATCCAAGGGTTGTTGGAAAGTAACATTTTACCTTTTCTAGAGAAATTATCTTTGTTAACTATGTCCTCAGAACCAGATCAAAACACGTATCTGCAAAAAGTTGTAAAATAAAACAAAATCAAAAGTCCATCTCCAGCTTTTTCTGTTAAAATGTTTTTATAAATCTCTCAATGGCCTATTTTCCTCATTTTCAGTGCTGCCTTCGCACTTAACTGACACCTTGGTGGTGTTGTAATATTTCTAAAGTATGAAAAAGTGCATATAGTAGCTAAGGAAACATTCTCTATGGATTTCAAGACACTCTTCTTCATCTAAGTGGAGCACCTGGTAAAATAGAGTAGGGAGAAAGGCAAAAGAGCAGGAATGTTTCTGATGTTTCAACCATTAGAAGGTGCATCACCTTGAAACCTTCTAGTCCCAGCTACAGCAACACATTAAATTAATGTAAGGCTCAGGTTTGATTTTTGACTACCTAATATATTAGCAGAAAATATTCTAGGTATTTCTGTGACACATTCTTTGCATTAAGAAATCCTTCTTGTAACACAGTGTCAGCATAATATATTCTTCAAAACTTCTGTCTTTAAACAATGCAGTTGTTTGAGATCATTGGCTTTTGACAAATCTTTTCATATCTGGTGCAGTATATAGGCACACACACATTTGCTCCACTCAAGTGGGTGTGGCTAGGGAAACATTTTTGCCAGGTTTAGACAGCAAATAAAAGTTGGCTTTGCAAAACGATGGTATTTGGGCTATGCTTGCAGACATATAACATGGTGGCTTTATGCCATGCAAACTTCCTAGCTGAGGTTTTTATTTCCTGTTAGCTGTCTGGCTCATTGTAAAGTTTCTCCATTGTAGTATCAAAACCTCATAATGCTTAGCCCTAACTTACATTAAAAAGTTTCCTTGGAGAGCAGCAAAAACAGGCAGACTGTAGGTTGGTTTTGTCAGCAGAAAAATTCACAATCCAAAAAATAATACCAAGGCTTTGAATTCATTACTGATATGATCATGAGGAAAAAGAAAATGCAATATTATTTCTCAGCTTCATCTCACACTGTTTGTCTGTATTAATGTGTCTAAAAGCAACCAAAGATCATGAAAATGTCTTTCTATAAAGTAACAGCAACATGGTCTTTGTATGCTTCGTCCAGTATGTCTGAAGTAAGAAACATTGATGGTAGGCTGGTATATCATTATTTCATTTTCACGCTTTTAAAAAATTGGCAAATAGAAGTTCCTGGTAGATTCTAGGCAATATGAATACACAAAAATGTAGTAAATAAAGTTCTGTTACTATTTCAACAAAGTGAAACTGCTCCAGTAAAGTACAGTTTAAGTCAGAGTAAGCTTTTCTCTTTTCTTCAAAAACTCTGAAAGACCATGGTCATAATGATTTCTTATAATACTTCATACGGCAACCTGTAGTCTGTACAAAGTCTAAGTACAATGAACTTAACAACAGTCCACTTTAGACCCATCTGAGACTCAGTAGAGGTTAATAAAAGGTTATTTTTTTGTGTTTTCCTGTATCTTACACATAAAAATGATAGATGAATTATGCCCAGTTCTCTTCACATTAGACCTTACACAACTTATAGTGAAAGGTTTTCTGAAGCAGTTTGGGCAATGAGGAAGAATTTATGTTTACGTTCATATAAAATCAAAATTGTTTGCTAGCCAAGGCACATAGCTTCATTAGGATTTACTTAACAACAGCGGGTCCTGAATTGATGGGTTTAGAAAACATTTCAATTCTCATTTAAAACTGGAGATTTTAAAGTCTGAAGCATGGTATTAGTAATTTCTACACAGACCATTTGTCAAAGGAAGGAGCCTCTAAATGTGAGCACAAAATAGAATTCTTTGCTAGTGAAAGAATTCTGTCATTCTGAATTCATGGATTTCCCCTAATTGATTCAAGTTAAAAGTAATGGAGTTGGGTGTAGTTTCTGTGTTAGAAAACTAACACATGTACAACATCTTAATTATAAAAAAAAAAGTTGTGAAAAAGTAAGGAATTTTACAATTTTCTTTTAATCTAGGCAGTGAATTCAGAGCAAATAGCTTCCAGTAGAAGACCTGATAGGAATTCCTACCTCTAGTACTTAGAGTTAGCTTTCTGAAGGTTTTTTGGCAATTCTCCAGAACTATTTAGAACTGAATGGAATAGAATAGAATAGAATAGAATAGAATAGAATAGAATAGAATAGAATGGCATACCATAGCTCAGTTGGAAGGGACCTACAACAATCATCTCATCCTGACTAAAGATGAAAGCATATAATTAAGGGTATTGTATAATTGCCTCCTATCCAATGACAAGTTTGGGATATCAACCACTCTCTAGGAAGCCTGTTTCAGTGTCTGACCACCCTCTCAGTAAACAAAATTTTCCTAATGTCCACCCTGAACCTTCTGTGATGCAGTTTAAAATAATTCTGATACATCCTATCAGTGGATACCAGGGCAAAGAGATCAGCAACTCCCTCTCATCTCCCCTTCTCAGGGAAGCTGCAGAGATCAGTGAGGTCAACCCTCAGCCTTATTTTGCTGTGTGAAAAAAATTATTGTCTTCTTTCCTATTATCTTATTGGCTTAGTGTTGTTGGTTATTGCATCATCCTAACTAAATCTCTTCCTCTGGCTGGTAGGACAGAGCAGAATATCACCAATGCTCCAGATCCTTTTAACATTGCTTCAAGGGACATATAGTGTCTTTGGACAGTCCTAAGTTGCCTTGTCACAGTATCATTGCGGCCTAGACAGAGTAGTAGGGGTGGGGCTCACCAACCTCAGCGGCCTATCAGTGGCATCACAAAGGTAAGCTCCTAGGTGGCAGAAAAGATCTCAAGAGAAATTATCTGTATGGCAAGTGAGTACTTCAGTGCCTCTCAATAAGGAATATCCGGTTACTAATACTTTTTGGGCTTTTCTCTTGGCACTGGTTCTAATGCAGGTTGAAAGATGGACCAACTTTGCATGACTGGTATTTCCAAGATCCCGCCTGTTACTCACATGCATAACTATCACTATACACATTCCATTTCAGTGATTTTTTTTTTCCACCAATGGATCAGTATTGCGAAATCTTTCTGGAAGTTCTTATAGCTAACTTTAGATCTGAAAATGAAACCTTCATTCATGTGTCTTCTAATTTAATTTCTTTTTCTGGGACTGTGAGTTAGTTTCAAATAGAAATTGCTGGTCTATAATTCTCCAGAAACTATCAGGAGATCTTTATGAACCCTTATTTTTTTCTATATGTTGTTGTTCTAATTTTGAAGTGAATTTAAAAGGTATTTTGTACATCATAGGCTGTACTTCAGTGAGTTTGCGTTCCTGTAGCATTTTTTCAGTGAATATATTCAAGTGGTGGCACATTACTATTACTTGAGTTAGTAGTTTTGAATACCTTCTATTGACACTTCGTGGTGCTGTATTTACCCACTGCTTTTCTTATTCCACATTGTTCCCCCTTTCCCCTGCCCCTAGCCCTGGTCTCTCCCTCTGGTTCTCCCTATTGGTTCCAGTGCCCCAACTCCACCCATGTACTGCCCCTGAGCCCCTGAGAAAACCCCCCGGCTCCCGGACCACGAGGTCTCTCTGCCTCTGGGAACCGGCTTGTCACCATGCAATAAAAGTTCCTCTGAGGTCCACGTGGAGGGACCCTTCTCGGCTCCTTTACTGTCACTGTGTTGCAGAGCCAGCAGCTAGCAGGAGACGGTACGTGGGGCCATCCGGAAGAACTGTGGGAGAGCGGAACTGCTGCTCTATCCTAAGCAGCCTTGCAGCACTTTCCAACTGTGGCTTGCTAAACCAAACCAAGCAACGCAACAACACTTCTATCTGAGGAAATTCCTCAGGTTTCTTCTCCTTTCTCTGCTGCAGATACTCCTTACAATTCCCCGTAGTAAACACTGAAATTATCTTCCTGAGTATGGTTTTTGTTATTTGCACTACTTTTTGTCTCAACTATACGCTGGGTTAGTGCTCGCTTGTAGAAAGCTGTTTGCTTTTTATGAGTTGAAACATTTTATTATTAGTTTTAATGCCTTGAGCATTTGCTTCTTCAAATCTCTAAAAGATTCTTTTCTATTCTACTCATTTTGATATGGTTTCTACTTTTGAAGGGTACCTTTTATCCACTAATAGCCTCTTATAGGCTTCTCTCTAATCATACTGAGGAATTAGTTCCTTCTTTATGTGTTTTTTTCAAAGGCCATTATGAATGGCAGTCTACATTTATACTGAGCTTTTAATATTGCATCCTTCTGCAAGGTTGCAATGAATAAGCATTTTATTCTTTCAGGTGAGAAGTTTAATTTCTTTCTAATGCACCTCTTCATCTTCAAAGCTCAAAAGTAGAAATTTTGGCCTTCCCAACCACAAGAAAGCTGGGTTTATGTACTTCTCTTTTTTTCTATTGTGAGGTGGCTTTTATATTCTAACATCTGAACTAGCACTTTTCAGGATTAAATTAGATTTTTTTTCCTAAGTGAGTTTCCAAGTAACTACTCAAAGAAGCAAAGAGTGTAGCTTTAAAATACTTAATCTTCATCATGTATTGATGGGTAGTTTTCCTGACCTGTATACTGCCAGTTTACAGTTCTTACTTTGTTTTTAGTGTTGGCAGGTTTTCTGATCTCCTGTAGTGCTTCATGGTCCTTGTCCTAATCAGTCACCCATGCCAGGTCCCTCCACACACTGAAACCAGGTCAGACATATGCAGAGTGGAACAGTGGATTTACTGTCCTGTTCCAAACTGCTATATTCAGATACAGAGCTTCTTTAAAAGGACCATCAAACAGCCCAGATCACATGATTTTCTACTCCTTATATTCCCTATTTCCTCTGTTTCTTTTCTCTGGTTCTTCCTCCTTTGCCACTCTCATCCTGTATCAAATAAATACTTTCATTACTTTTTTTTTTTTTTCCCATTAGTTCCAGCTTTGCTACATATGTACACAAATTTGGTATTTCTGATACTTCTAAATGTGTGACCATGGCAATGCATAACAATATTGTTGTGAAAGCAAAGCCCACAAACACAGGGATATTGCTTCCCATGGAATTAGAATTAAATTATAGAAATGGTCAAGTAGACCCTGAAGTTTGCAGGAGGAATGGAAAATGCTGTTTGTGTAAGAGACTTTAATCACAGGTGTCATCAGACAGTTTTAAGAGGTTTTAGTGGCAGCATTCTGTCTCAAGGACTGATGAATTATTTCCCTTATTATTTTTACTCTTCCTTCCAGTTTTCTAATTCAGATAATCCCTCATCATCTCTAATATATTGCCTCTCAGAGAATTTTTAAAGAAGATTAACATAACTCCTTGGATGTATTTGATATGTGCAGTTGGCTCACTTTGGTTCTATAGTTCCTTGTATTCTCTTTGTTTAAATAGTGATGTGCAAAAAGGTAAATACTTCACTTTTAAGTGAAGCCAAAAATTTATTACTAGTTTTTAAGAAATATTTACTAATCTAACCAAAATACAACAGACAGTTATATTAACCCAGTTAAAATGATGCAAACACTTGCTATCTAATTTATTAATTCTAAATAAATTTAATTAGCAATACTAAAATTGCAAGTTCTTATACAAAAAATATACTATCTAATATCTTCACCTTTTTTGTTGGCATTGTGCTCTGAGCTTTTCACTGCTGTTCTGGATCTTGATGTCAAGAGTTCTGTAGGGAGGAGACAATTGCAACAAGTTGTCAGCATCCCGAGCATGATGTGTACAGAGGTAAGTTCCTTCCCTTTTGCTAGTAGGAAGAAGACATTAATATTCAAGATTTTTCTCTTCCTCACCTTATGGTTTGCTTAGGATTATTTCTGTTGTTTGATTTGCGTGTTTCACACCTTCCTTCTTAGAATGGTAGAATAGTTTGACTTGGACGGGACCTTTAAAAGTAAACTAGTGCAAACTTCTTGGAACAAGCAGGGACATCTTCAACTAGATCAGGTTGCTCAGAGCCCCATTCAACCTGACCTTGAATGTTTCCCTGCATGGGGCATCTACCAACTTTCTGGGCAATCTATCCACCACTCTCATAGTAAAAACTTTCTTCCTTATACCTAGTCTGATCTACTCAGTTTAAAACCAGCCTGTCACCATTTTTCTTACCAGCCCCTTTTAAGTATTAAAGGACTGTAATAAGGTCAGTAGAATTTTATAGACTTGTCTTCTCCACACTGAAAACCCTCAGCTCTCTCAGCCTATCCTCATGGGAGAGGTGTTCCAGTGTTCTGATTTTTTTTTATGGTCTTCTTCATTGAAACACCAAATTATATCTCACTTTGCTACCATTGGCATGTTTTATTTATATTAGGTGGAGGTTGGGTTTCACTTTTATTGCACCTAAAACTATTTTTGTCCAGCTTCTATATTTGCATTACTGACAATACATGGCTGCTGATTACTTTGATAGACTTCCAGTGTCATCCTCTGCTAACAGTTTCCACTGTCATTGTATGCCTGCATTCCTTTAGCCTTGTCCTTGTCCTCGGGTCCAGTACAAAGGACAACTACTTTCTATTACTGTCTACATAAAAAATTTTAACAGTGCTTGTTAAAATTTAAAAATATTATACCACAAGTTAAACATTACACCCAAAATATAAGAATATTATACTCCAAGTTTAACAAAACTAAAGCAAGCTGAAGAACAGCTATATGTTTATTACACAAATGCTTTTATAGATAAATATGCTAAAAGAAAGCTGTAACAAAGACAAGTTCAGAGAAAATGCTTGTGATAGGCCTAGGCCTGATGAATGTGATGTTAGCTGAATACAAGGAGTAGTCTGTTATTGTGAATATCAGTACTTTATTTAATATCTACAGGGCTAGCTAAAAGGGCTTTGATAAAAGAAAGCTCCTTCTGCCTTTTAAATATTTCTGTGAGAATTGAGTTTTGTTCTCACCTGAACTACAGTGCTACCATAGAAAGAAAGACAAAGAAAAGATGGCTTTTGTTCTTGATAACAGAAGTCTTACTCCACACAGCATGGTCTTATGGAATATTGTTACAAAGCAATTACTGAGAAGATGAGGGCATAACTGACTCTGGGGATAAATTTATTACAAATGATTCAGGGAAAATATGCTGACTTATCCTATTGTATGACATACACTCTAGTCCATGATATAGTAGAGAACATAATACGAATTAAAGCATATCAATTAAGAATTCAAGTTGAAGCCTCTAATATAGCAATAAGTAAAAAGAGCAAAAAAATCTAAAGAAAATAGTTTGTTATGAAGATTGAACAATCTTAATGACACACAGTCAATGTGTTCATCAGTTAGTTTTGAGCAGAATGAGCAAGGGAGTTTTGAGCAGGGGCTGTCACATTTCACATACGGCTTCTTAAACTTTTGAATGGCAGTTATTGCTCCTAAAAATAAATTATTAAAAATACAAGCCTCAGAAAACATCATATACTGCAATCAAAATACTTCAATATATGTACTAGAATTCATTCCAGTTTTAAATTTGTCCTTTTCATAACTGCCTAATACCATTGAATCATGGTTCTTTTCTGATCAATTAAAATGTTCACATATTTCTTTTCCTGCTTACATTTTAGAGTGTGAAATTTCAGTTTATCTGATAAATTCTTACTAGTCTTTAAAAGTGAGAGACCTGCACCTAATTTATTGATTCTATTTCCTTTCCCTCTTGAAATCCAGCCCAGTTTTAAGTACAGTATTTTGTTGATTTTTTTAAGATATTGATTATTTCTCTTTTGTGTCATATCAGTAATGGAAATATTAAACTAAATCAGTCCCCAAAAATATTTGAGGGATACCATCTTCCTCTTTGTTCCAAGTTTTGTGGTCAGACATTAAGAGAGGAATATATTGGATACCATAATAGGTTATGTAATCAGTTCTTTGACTTTTCTTTGTTGGGCTACATATCTTTAACAACATATTAAATTCCTTTCTATCACTTCAGATTTTTTTTCTTTTCAGTGAAGAACTATGTGTTGCCGTTCTTATAGGATTTTGGAATGCTGGTTAACGATACTTTCAGTTTCTTGGGTAGTTCTGCAAACTAAGATTATAATCAAGGGAGAAACTGCCTCTCATATCTAACTTCCACTAATGTCACAAAAAGCTAAAAAAAATATATGAGCATCATGTGTTTTGTAAATCTGTCTTCAAGCTTGTTGTTCCATAAAACATGTTCCTGATATGTAAACACACTCAGCAAATAAATATCTGTCATGTTTGCCATCTGTGCTAAACCCATCAATAGCCCTCTTTAAGAAAATAAAATCATCTCCTCTCCAAAGCAATTTCACCAAGGGAGAAGGTTCATTCCCTGAAATATCTTTCTGAAAAGAAATAGACAACATTTCTATTGAGGATTTGCTTGGTTTTGGTTTGTGTTGTTTTGTTGAGAGTTTTGTGAGATTGGGGGTTTGGGTTTTGTTTGGTTTCTTGTTTGTTTGGGGGTTTGGGGTTTTTTTAGAACTGAATTATGAATTAAGCATTCAGTCTTTTGGGTAGCAATCTACTTTTTTTACTGTATGGCTTATTTTCAAGTCTTTCATTTGCTTTGTTAAATTCTGCACATCAAAGCATTCTGTTTTCAGCGTTGTGGTATATCAAATGAGTTTCTTTGCTGTCACCAAAATGCTGCCAAGCATCTTTCCTTCGTGCTCTACATGGGCAGTGTTTTAATAGTTACTTGGTCTAACATGCACACTGGACAAAAATGGATGTGACATTGAAGAAATAGTTGGAAGACTAATCTCATAGAAGTGAAAAAATGGGCATTTAGATTAGGAAGCCATGCCTCTAATGATCTGACGGACATCCATTTCTTGAGGGAAGAAGCAAGTTTATGTGCTAATAAGCTAGATAGTAGCTAATGGAGAGGAAAGAACTCCTGACAAAAAATGGAGCTAAAATATCTAGATTATGTCAGATAATAAATGGACTGGAAACAGAACTCTATCAATGGAGTGCACAAAATGGCCCCCATAAAAAAATAGACTGTGAAATAATGAACTCTGAATACTTTTTTAGCTTTATAGTGAAATCAAAACATAAGAATTTCTATAGCTATAAAATGCTACTGACCTATTTAAAAAACAACTCTATATTTTTTGTAACAGAGAGTTGCCTACAAATTTAATTTCCCTGTAATAAACTTTTATTCCTTGAGTGTTTGGTTTGGTGTGGGTTTTGTTAATTTCTTTTTTTTCTTCTCTTTTGAGGTTGGAGGCAGTAATAGAGCAGCATGATGTGAATACTGTCATAGAAGAGGGATTGAAGGGATGAGGGATAATTGTGCTTGGATAATCTTCCAAAAAAATACAACCCTCCTTTGATATAAAAGACATCTCTTCCCTAGTTACAGGTCTTCAACAGAAGTCCAACCATTACTCCAGCAACAGAACTGTCCTTGTAGCTGAGCCCATCCATTAGCTTTCTTAAGAAAGGTAATTTAAAATATTCATCTTTTTCCCTTCCTAACTGCACTCAAAGATCCACTACCACAGATCTTTGAATGCTGATCCATCAATCAGCGCCATCCATGATTGCTCCTTACTTCTTTCTTAAACTTATTTCTCCATTGTTAGCACTATTCCAGAAGATGGGACACTGAACAGCTGAACAACTAACTCACAACATAAAAATGAAATGGGGAAACAGAGAAATACACAAACAAAACCCCACAAAACTCCTCAGAGTAGTGCAACCATTGCATCCAAATTAGAACCAAAAAACACCTGACACATAGGGTAAAGGAAAATATCTCACTCATCAATTCAGAAATTTACTAATAGTTTCATTAGATTGCTAATAGTCTATTCAAAATTTATTGCTATTCAAATTACAATGATGATAGTATTTTTAATCTGAAGTGCTTGTAAATAGTCTCTCTCCAAGAAAGGATGTTTTGGTCATCATTTACTCATCAAAACCCCCTTTGACAGATTATATAAAAAATTGCAATAGTATATTTGTCACTGTCTCTTAAGAGAATGTAGCTGCTGTAAAGCAATTATGTGTAAATTACATGAGACTTGGAAGTCAATAAAAGCAGTAACACTGAATGAAGTATTATGGGAACAAGCAGGGTTTCTTATGTATACCAGGAAATTATGATATACATTCTTCTCAGCTTATAGTTAATGCTTCCTCCTGGAATTGTCAAGTTGCTCTTGAATCTTACAGTGTCCTCGTATGGTAGGACTGTGCCAGGACTCCTGCTCTGTGTCCAGTTTACTATTTCACCATCTGTTAAAACGTGAAATTTGCTTCAAACATTGTGACAGCCACCAAAAGTAGAAACACTTGTTTAACCAAACAGATCTGAATAGATTTGTTCATCAAGCCTATTATTAGCTTCCAGTATCATGCTAACTCAGAGCCTTATCCTGATTTAAAGTCCAAATTTTCCTCTGTGTTTTTATGACAAAACTCCAAACGGTGGTCTTTCCTACCACTAATGGAAAGGAACAAATTCAAAAATACTTATTTCTTTTAGGATTTTGGACAGCTGCAGTAGCAGTATCCAAAAGAAGCCTAAAGGAAGATAGCAGTTAAAAATGGACCGTAATCAGTCCTACTAATAGAATATTATCATGTATTTATCGACAACAAAATTCTCTTTGAGCAGGGTCTAGTCTGGTAAAACACTTAAATTGGAGGTCTCTTCCAGCTGCACAAAGATTAAGGCTGGAGAGGGAAAAAAAGGAGTGAGCAGTGTTTTCTATAACTCAGTATGTGCATATTCAATTGAAAATGTTGAAGTTCTGATTTTCAGAAAGTGTTTAAAGAAGTCTTGTGAAAAGTAGACCTCTTACAGAAATCTCAAATTTCTGAGGGTAATCATTTCTATATGACTGAAACTCTCTCCTTGAACTGACTAAATAAGCCCCCATTTCCCCAAACCCTCACAGTCTTTGAAACTTCTGTTTTATTTAGGGTTTTTTTTTGTTGTTATTTTCTTTTCTTAACCTTACATTCTGACCAAGGAGAGACAGTCCATTTTTGTTCCATCAGAAAATATTAAAAAATTGTCTGTATGTATCTATGCCTCCTTAAAAGCACAGGACATAGTACCCTGCATTTAGAATTTCAGCATTTACAGACCTCTGTCTGATACTTTACATCTTCAGGCAAGTGCATAGCTTGTTTTATGGACTCTGTCAACTTCACTTTGTTTCATAGCACTTTTGTCTGTCACAGATTACTTGCAAACAGACTGCCTTAGGAATGTATATTTGGGTCACATACTTTTAAATATCATAAGTGGTCTTGTATTAAATTTTGCTGAGGGGAAGTCATAAGTGACCAACAAATTTATCTCTTGTCTTTGCTTATTGTCAAATATCCTTTGTTTGTAAATAAGAAAGATAAAATGTCTGCTTGCTACTTCTCTTAACAAAATACACGACTATATACTGTGATGGCAACCTGACATTCCTAATAAGAATTTATGTGCTATATTTATCATAGAAACAAAATTTTTTTTTCCTCATGAAGTATGCTTAGAATAATTAAAAGTTCTTTTTCAGATCTTGTTATATGAAGAACAATGTTTTCAAGGCTGTTTATTTGTTACATATTCTTTCCATTCATCACAAAACTTCCTCTTTCATAGTTTTCAGTAGTTTTTCTAAGAATAAAAACAGTGTTCAATGGCTGGCTTGTGATGCCATACTTTAAATTTTCAGTAAAATTTAGCACATTGTAAACAGTATCTGCTAATCATAGTAGCATAGCACTTGTAGATAAACTCTGAAAAAGAAATTACACAAGTGGGCTTAGGTTTGTAGTCAACTTCCCCTTAATTTTCAGAGCCTGTATATTTTAACTGTATACTTTCAAATCAATATGAGTGAAATGAAGACAAATAATAAAGCTAATATTTACCTTTTTAGCATCTTTCTTTATTCGATTCACTTTGTACCACTCTTGTATTTACTAGTTTTGGTTTGTGTTAGAATTTGATTTGGGTTGTGTTGGTTTGGTATTTTATTTGGGGGGGGGGTTCTTTTTTTATTTTATTTCCTTCAAAATTGTAATTTTAATCAGATTAATGAGCTTTTAAAGCAAATTTGTTAGGTGATAATAACCAGAATAATAGCATCAGGAAAAAGCTCTCTGTCAGAAATATAACTGTATGAGGCATATCCAGAAACCTTGGGAATCTGGTTTGCAGTAGATATTTCTTGTTACATCATGCAGACTGATAAATAAAGTCCTATATTTCTCCATATTTACTTGGTCAGCATATCTTTGACTTTTCCTGGAGCTAGAAATTATCTAGTATGTAGTGTGTGCATTATAACTGTTGAAGATGAGCTGTTTAATCCCAGCTCATCTCATTTTAATCATCTGTATAGAGATGTGAATAAACCACATTCCACTTCAGCACCTTGATGTGTGTATTTATTTATGAAGTCACACAGTGCATTCCTATTCTAAGAACTGTTATTACCCATATTACATATAGTTTAAGTATTTATCAGAAAAATTCTATTTGAAGTTTATCATAAAATCATCACTATCATATCATTATAAGCATTGTACAGTAAACACTCACAGAGAAAAATTATTAAGTTATCTAACATAGCAATTTTTTTGTAGATTGTTAATGACAATATCACTCCAGTGCTCTGTGATATCTATCTTGATTTATACAGTATTGGCTATGTACAGCTGACAATGGTTGATATTCTAAGAAAAACAAGACTTTCAAAGAAATAAAACTTGTATTTATCAACCAATCTCTCATAGCTTCAATGCTAGGAATATAGAGAGGAATGAAATATAATCCACTTAGGCAAACACAACAGGAAAAAAACAGAGGCAGACATGGCAATGTGACATGTATCTTAATGTTTATCACAGCTTCTGTAACCTAGTGAAAGAACCAAAGGAATCACAGAGTATCCCGAAACACAAAAGTCTGTGACTTTTCCATTTTTCATCCCACATTTTGCCTGAAGCCCATGTGGATGTGAGGCATAAGAAGAAGATGCATCATAAGTCATAAACTACCTTTTAAAGTAAACAAAAATATTTTAGTATCAGCTACTAGAAAATATAAACGCCATATAAATGTTAGTCCTGTTATGCTTACATATTTTATCCAATATTTTCCTCAAGCCAAAATAAATGAAAAATAAAATGGAAATTAAAAAATTATTAAATTGGAGGATTTTTAGTTTTGTGGGGCTTTTAAATATTTGTTAGAAACATGTATTTACCATCTAGGTAATTACTATAATAGACTAAAATAGGATATAAGTAAATGTTAACCAAATTTATAAAATTATATGGCAAATATAGCTTCTTAAAATTATGTAATCATAATGACTGATTTAGTGAGGGTTGCTGTGCTGAACTCATCATTGTCTGGCGTTAGTGGTGTCAGGTGGAGGTATGGACCATATTCTGTTGCTGACACACAAAGGACAACAGTTTTCTGATGTTCGGAGGGAGCTATCTCTTTTTCAGTTTGTGCCCATTGCTGCTGGTCCTGTTACTACCCATCATTGAAATGAGTCTGGGTCCGTCCCCTCTGCACCTTCCCTTCAGGTAATTATATATATGTACAAGATTCCCCCACAAGCCTTCTCTTCTATAGGCTGAACAATTCCAAACGTTTCCTCCAGTGATGAAGTTCTGCCTTTTATCTGTCTTCACATTTTTTTTGTTAGTATGATTAATTGGAACAAAAGCAGGAGGGCAGAGAAGGTGATAGGGCTGGAAGGCGTGTCCTGTGACAACCAGCTAAGGACTCTGTCTGGTTTGGAGAAAAGAAGGCTGAAGATACACCATGTTGCTCTCCAGAGCTTCCTGAAGAGGGAACAGATAGACAGAGGTGCTGAATTTTTCTTTCTGGGACACATGGTGGTTCAAAGCTTCACCAGATGAGATTTAGACTGGACATTAGGAAACATTTATTTACTTAAAGGATCATGAAACAGTGGAACAGACTTCCTGAGAGAGGTGTTCGATGCCCCAAGCCTGTCAGTGTTCAACAGGCATTTGGAAAACGTGCTTTAACTTTTGGGTAGCCCTGAAGTAGTCAAGCAGTTGGATTAGATGATCATTGCATACCCCTCCCAGCTGAAAATTCTCCTTTTCTTTTCTTTTCTTTTCTTTTCTTTTCTTTTCTTTTCTTTTCTTTTCTTTTCTTTTCTTTTCTTTTCTTTTCTTTTCTTTTCTTTTCTTTTCTTTTCTTTTCTTTTCTTTTCTTTTCTTTTCTTTTCTTTTCTTTTCTTTTCTTTTCTTTTCTTTTCTTTTCTTTTCTTTTCTTTTCTTTTCTTTTCTTTTCTTTTCTTTTCTTTTCTTTTCTTTTCTTTTCTTTTCTTTTCTTTTCTTTTCTTTTCTTTTCTTTTCTTTTCTTTTCTTTTCTTTTCTTTTCTTTTCTTTTCTTTTCTTTTCTTTTCTTTTCTTTTCTTTTCTTTTCTTTTCTTTTCTTTTCTTTTCTTTTCTTTTCTTTTCTTTTCTTTTCTTTTCTTTTCTTTTCTTTTCTTTTCTTTTCTTTTCTTTTCTTTTCTTTTCTTTTCTTTTCTTTTCTTTTCTTTTCTTTTCTTTTCTTTTCTTTTCTTTTCTTTTCTTTTCTTTTCTTTTCTTTTCTTTTCTTTTCTTTTCTTTTCTTTTCTTTTCTTTTCTTTTCTTTTCTTTTCTTTTCTTTTCTTTTCTTTTCTTTTCTTTTCTTTTCTTTTCTTTTCTTTTCTTTTCTTTTCTTTTCTTTTCTTTTCTTTTCT
>VZTI01000085.1:205644-259514 GCA_013397865.1 Struthidea cinerea
CGATCTCCTTCCCTCCCCCTCCCTTATATTCTTATAAGTGTCTATAAGATCAGCATGATATCTGAATATTTTGGGATGTCTTTTAATGCCTGTCACACTGTTCGTCTTAAGGTCTCATTGGAATTTTAACTGCAAACTAGAAGGTCTGACATGTATGTGATGTAATGTGCCTTTTCAAAAGTTTTACATCCAGCCCAAAAATATAAATGTGTATTTTCAATTCAGAATAACTAAATCCCCTTTAAAAAATGTCTGAAAATCTCCTCATGAAACATATTTACACAAACTAAGGATTGCCATCATACACTTTGTTTGCAAAGGAGGTTCCTAGAAATACGTGAAAAACATATGTGACAGAAGCATGAAATAATGCTTCTTTAGATTAAGAAAAACTGCTTCTTATTAATATTACTGTACTCATGAGCAATCCTGCACTTGAATTAAGTAATGTCTCTGTTTCCTGCTCTTTAAAACCTTTAAAAATGCTATGGAAGATCACTCCAGTCCGATCATCAACCCAGCACTATCACTGTAACCCCTAAATGAATAAAACAGATCACCCCGTGACAGATCCAAAACCTCTTAAACACATCCAGGGATGGTGACTCCACCACCCTCCTGGGCAATGTTTCAATGCTTGACTACCTAACATGTAAATTATCATCTTGCCTGTAAACACTTCTTACAGAAAAAACTAAACAAAACAAAACAAACCCCCACCACAAAATAAAGAGCAAATCCAAGCCACAGCAATATCTTGCAGCACGTCATAATTAACAAGTCTTATACATATATGCATTTGGTGAGTCTTGTTCTTCATTACCACTCAGCATTTCCCAGATGATCAAACAGAAGTTTGGTAGGTATTCTTCTTCTCTCACCAGGTATTGACAGGGATCTGTACAGACTTTCTACTGTCAGCCTTTTCAATTCTTTTTGCAGAAAAGATAAATTATTAAAAGAAACTATTTCATGGTTTTACCTGTCTCAGTTGCAGTCTTTCCAATGGAGGCAGAATAAAAGTAAGTCTAAGTGTAAGAGCTATGTTTCAGTAAGGTTTTAAATGGGAGCCATTAAAATTCATTGAATGAGGACAGGATAAAGAAGGAAATTATTTATCACCATGTGGATAGAAGAATCAAACTATTCCTCCTGTCTGTTCTCTACGCTGCTTTTTGGGAACGTGTTTTTTGCTTAAAATATTTCACGTGAATTCTGTCAAGTAAATGGAAAAAAATTTGGTCTGAGAAATGTACTGTGTAATGCACATCAGCAAGTAGAAAGCAAAATAAACCAACTCAATAATGCAGATTAAATAGTCAGCTGAAAAAAGGCAGAAAATAGTTCACTTAGTTTTGTCATATTTTTGATACTCAGCTGTACTCCTGAAATGTGTCTTAACCTTCCTTCTCAAAACTGAATAAAAAATTATAGATTTAGCAAATGCATTTAAGTAACCTGATTAAAAGTTAGCTGGCATAAGACTCTGCATGAAAAAAACAGCAAAAAAAATAAAGTTTTGGCTGTGATTTCCAGTATCTGTCAGCTGCTAAAAAGCCTGTAAAAAACCACAGAGAAAGTACTTGCTCAATTTTGCTGTATGGCTTTCTGGAAAACGGAATGAATCTCAAACGTTGTTATTGACTTAGGCAGATTGTTTGCTATTTTAATCTAAAAGAGTGGTTTGCATAATGGCCTAAATGGGTTGTTATTGCTGCTTGTCAGGCCTCTGGCACTTCGTTGCTTTATGCAACTGGCTACCATATGTGTGCTTTGAAGCTGGCCTTGTAATCAGAATGAAAAGTAGTTTAAATCTTTCCCACTGATGCTAGGTCATTGCAAAAACGGGTGTCAAATTTCATAGAGCTCAAAGGTGACTACAAAATAGCACTACTTACCAAAGAAGGTGTTTAATGTTGTTTGTTTAATATAAAATATATAAGGAACATGTTGCAACACTGAAAATTTTGGCTAGATATAAGGAAAAGTATATGCAATGGGATGGCCAGTGTATGTGGAATCTCTACTCTTGTAAATATTTACAATTCAGCTAGATATGACCCTGAGCAGCCTTCACTAACTTCAAAGCTAGCCTTAGTCTAAGAAAACAGACTAGATGACTTCCAGCTGTTCTTTTCACCCTATATTATTCCATGAGTCTGACCAGGCTTTCCAAAAAAAGAGGTTTTAAATGCTGGATTACCTTTTTTTGGATTTTGTATGGCTTTGGTAAGAATTAGAAGCATGTTCAGCAGTAGCTTTGACCGAAGGTGTCTCTCAAAGCTTTAGATCCCTAAGCAAAAGAAGTCATGCTTTAACTAACTTGCATCCGAGTTAATCTAAGGGTCCATTCCAACCCTGGACTGGTCTTTAAGGTCTATAGTCACTAAAAAACCCAAAACCAAAACCAACCAATCAATTAAAAAAACTCAAACCAACAAAACTAAATACAAAACAACAACAAAAAAACCCCAAACTAGCAAACAAAAAACCCCAAAAAACAAACCCACCCCAAAGTAAATGTAAATAAGTCTCCACAAAGTGCATGGGGAAATTTTAGTGGTGTTTGCAACAGCCATAGAGCTGTATAGAAATACACCCAAGCCAACCAACAAAAGAAACATGTACATCACCCTTCCTTAGATACATACCTCTGATTTGGAATGGGGTAGCTATTTCAGCTATTTCTTATAAAAGTAAGGTTAAAAAGAGAAGTGCCTGTCACTTTTAAAACACAGCAAAGTAAAACATGTTAAAATAACTTCTAGGGTGTGGAAGATTTGGAATTCATGTTCTCTCTGCTTAAAGGAGTAAAATATTTTTTTATTTCTTATAATATTTCTTTGACCTTTTAGCAGTGGATTTTTGATTCATTATGCCAGAGAGAAAAGAAATATGGCTCTGTAGCCTTATGGATACTGGTTTTGACTGCTTATGCATCTGGTTGCTCAGATGTGTGTAGACCTGTGAAATTCTCTAATTTTAGTATATATAAATGCATATATATCTTTATCTGTCTACTCTCATATATATATATATATCTTCATAAAATACAAACCTCAAGGAAATTATTGTGGAAAAGCAAATTTTATTGTTACAGCATCGTACTTGTTCAGCATCATTTTCCCTGGGCTTGAAAAATTTGTGGATCACTGTTTTACGCATGCATGATACTTTAACTAGATAAAAGAAAGAGGACAATCCTATATCAGGAAAGCAGTTGTAGCAGTGCTTTTAGTCAATAATTAGAAAGGAATAGAAAATATGTTAAGGATTATGTTAAAAAAATTGTTTTTGAAAAGTAGCATTATGACATGAATGCTTCTCTTGCATACAAAATATTTCTCTAATCCTCTGGCAGTACAGAAGGTTATTAGATGATGTCTGTCAGGAATAAACATTTTCAGATCAGCAGCTCTGTATGTCTTGAATCCATGTGTCCTAAAAGGCACACAGATCTTAGATCCTGATTTCTCACTTTCATCTTAATGTGGAGAAACACAAACCAAAACACAACATAATCAATAGATACATCATTTGTAGGATATTTTTGTTATACAGCTGATTTTCAAATGTGTCCAGGAACTATGGGTCACTTCCCACAGTGATTTTTCCATCACTTTCAATGTTCTGTGTATCACACCACTGTTACTCAAGAGGCTACTTAAGAAATCCAACAGATTAAAAATCTAACTGTTATTTATTAATTTATGTCTGTCAAATTCACCTTCTGATCTGATTGGTATCCAGTACATACCAAAATCCTGAGGGAACCCACAAGCTAAGATTTGTTTCACTTTCTTTTATTTCTGATACTAATACTCAGGCAGTTTTAACTCTGAAGGAAAGTTTACAGTCTACTTTAAAAGCTTAGTCTTAGAAAATGAGCTTTCATGTCAGCTAATATTATTTAATACCTTTCGCATTTTTCAAAGTCTACTAATCCTCATTAAGTAAAAGTCACTTAAAACACTTATCAATGTCATAACAAGCATCAGTTTTCAGATAAATCTGCTAGTCTTAGCCCTTCATCTAGTTGTGTACAGTTAGTATTTTCTTTCATCATGTACAGATAATATCCAATACAAATACATCTCTACCTTGAGATGAACATTTTGTAGACCTGAACAATATATACTAACTGATCTAACCATGCATACTATACTTACTAATGTATCTGAACAATGCACACTAATTATATGTTAAAATCCAAACTCAAAAATCCCCAGATCGAAAACTTCTAGAGAATTTAAATTATGCTACTTCTGCAGGCTGGTCAGGTCTCAAAGCTAGGCACATTATTCTTCTAGAGTTCTTTGTCAGAGCAGTCAGGACAATGTGGGTTGGAGATGTTTAGGTCTTAAAAAATGACAGGTTCTGGGGTGCATTAATAGACATTAGGAAATCAGCCTATATCTCCACACTTCTTTTGCCTACGCAGTTTGCACACAGGAGACATAGTGGCTTAGAGTCAAGTAGGTACCAGGAGGTCTGTGTCTACCGGTCATTGCCAATAAAAATCATTACTAAATGAAATATTGTTTCATCTTGGGAACAGAGGAAGGACAATTTTCTGCAGTGGCACCTCTGACCATAATTCCATATGTTTTCTTATGTGAGATGGGAGTGTCAAATGAAGAAGAGATTATTTCAAGTATTTTGTTATCATTACCCAGGCTTAGATGCATGTGTTTGTCTCCTTGACATCTTGCAAATATCCATCTGCAGCACTAATGCTGACCACCTTGAGATTCTTTCTACAAAGCTACGCACTAAGGAAAAAACTAATATAAAAAATGGAGTTACTTAGTACAAAATACCAGTGGATTTGGAATTGTCATCTTTCTTATCCAGAGTGGCAAAAGCTCTTTTAGTTCTACCTGGTAAAGGACTTGGGACAAATAAGATCATCTGACACTTTGATTACAAATGTAATATACTATCCTATATTGAGTTAATACATATTCACAGCAAAACATGTGCCTAAAGTAATTTTTTATCTTCACTCAGATAGCCTGGGGCTGTAGAGCACCTTTTCTAAAGACATGCTATACAGTATCAGTTTAACGCGCTCTTTACTTATCACGTT
Organism: Struthidea cinerea; assembly: GCA_013397865.1. Taxonomy (NCBI): domain Eukaryota; kingdom Metazoa; phylum Chordata; class Aves; order Passeriformes; family Corcoracidae; genus Struthidea; species Struthidea cinerea. The sequence goes on from VZTI01000085.1 coordinate 210,734, forward strand.
TTTATTCTTGAAACTTGAAATTCAAGGAGTCAATTTTTCCTCATACTGAATTACTATCTACTCATATATTCAGTGCTGCTGATTCAGAAATTATTAGCATGCAGAAATTACCTTCTATTTAAAACTATGAAATGGTAATGTACCAGGTAAAATACATATAAAGTGAACTAAATTTTTATTTGGAAAACTGAAACTCTCTTGAAACATTTCAACTGCTAACAAATTTGTTTTAATAATTTTCCTTTTCACCGATTTTTGCTTATTATTCTTTGCTGTTTTACACCCTATCTCAACATTTTTAAATTCTTTTTCTGACATACAGAAATCTTATACCGATTCCTCAAAAGCTTTTCATTGCAACAACCTTTTGAAATATTGGCTCCATTTGTGTCTCCATCAGACTCAGACTATTGCATCTGCAAATGCTGGAGTTGGAACAAATCACCTTTCTTAAAATACATTTTTCTTCACTTGCTTCAACAGCAACAGAAATGGTAATAGTGGGAAAGAGGTGTGAGGGAGGAGAGTAGGGGACCTTGCTTCCTACTGTTGCTCTTGTGTGCTGGTTTTGTTTATTTATATTTTATATTTTGCATTTTATCTTTATTTATCTTTTTTATGTTTTAGTTTTATTGTCCCTAAAGAAAATGCATTCTATCTCAGGCTGAAAGTTTATGAGAGATCAATAAGAAAAGCAAGACAGGAGTTTGCATAATCATAGAGTTCTGGCAAGATGAGGGAACTTTCTTCTTTACCTCTTGAAGCAGCCATTGGAAGTCAGAGATTGTGGTTTATAATCGGATGGAAAACTAATAATAACAATTATCATTATTAATACTATTAATAATAATAGTATTAATAATAACAAACCAAAAAAACCAAAACCCAGAGATGCCAGTGAAAGGAGCAGGGTTTTTTACTTAGCTTCAAATGCTTCTAGATTGAGCTCTTATTTCGGCACAAATCAATTCAAAATGTGTATCTGACATTTTGAGAAAATTATACATTTTGCCTTAACTGACAGGCAAGTTTTTTATGAAGTATGCTCGGTAAAGTTTTTAATAAATTTAAACTTGAGAAAACCCAACTTTCATTGGAATAACCACAATCACTTCAAAATGAAACATACTTTCGACAGCACAAACCCTATCAATTAACATAATCATCAGAAATTATTTAAACTCATCTTCCAGACTGTTACTAAAGGCGAAGAGAGAGGAGCTTAAAACCTTTACCTTTGGTGAACCCTTTTCTATGATTTAGGTTAGGTGTTTGTTTCTTTTGAAATGTCTTAAAGCTCAAGTCAAGAGCACAAGAACATACTGGTATGAGTTGAAGAGAAGGCAGCCCAGGGCTGGTCACTAATAATGGTTTCTGGGGTAGGAAACTGCCTAAAATCCTCAGTGAGGAACCGCTCAGTTATTTTAATTCTCATTTCTAGCTACCTTTTTGCCTTACTATTGCTGTTATTAATTTTTCTTCGTTGAATTACTCAGCTTATAATAAACTACCCTTTGTTTTTCTTCTTCGGCCAAACAATTTACCTGATACCATATTCAAAATTGTTCTACATGGAAGCAGTTGGAAAAAAGAGAGACAGGCATGTATCACTATATAGTCAGATCTTTAATTTGAACTTCATGATGTTCTAACTATATCTCTTATGTTGGGGTGTCCTGGCAAACCTGCCAGCCCAGGGTTTGGGGGGACAGACCTGCGCCTGAGAGAACCCCCCCAGTGTATGGTATCTGTATACAAATATGTATTGGTTCTCCCCAGTTCCCCTCGGGTGTATGATATCCCTATACAAATGTATATCAGTCTCCCTTCCCCCCGCCGTGCCAGAGGTATCGGGTTAGCCCCGGGTTCTCTCCCTCCCCATTGGCTGTTGCTGTAAGCCCCGCCCCCCAGTTCCCGGGACCCGGGAGAGACGAAAGTCCCCAGCCAGACTGCTGTGGGGGACGAACGAATAAACACCTTCAGGTCTCCCAGCGTCTCAGGTTCTCGCCTTCCTTTGCTTCTGGGGTCCCGAGGGTCCAAACCAAACGCTTCGTGGATGTGCTGCACGCCCTAGAGGGATCCAACGGCCAGATAAAGGAGGACCACAGGTAGCATAGCCGGCTTTTAAAGTCTAGTTTGAATTCTGCCCTCCTGCCAGCCCGGGGTCTCATCCCCGTGCCGGCCATGGTAGGCAGAGAGACAAAGAGACACTCTTACACTACCCTTAAACCTCTATAGAAATTACATTACCCTTGGCTCCTAGAGAAGAGACTAGATGATCATGGGAATTTAGGCATAGAAATCCATAAAGATCAGATAGTACAACTATTCCTCACTGTAACAGACAGTTGTGGAGCAGCTGCAGCAAGTATCCTTACAAATTAAATATTTAGGGAGTTTTTCTCATTCTAAGTTGTGACTTCAAGCAAGACTGCCTTATATATTTATGAGAAAGTGTTTTAATTTACATTCATGTAACTGGTGCTCTTTTATTGTGCATTTTACTGCCATTTCAATAACTTTGGGCCTTAAAATATGTTAGAATGTTAAATTAAATGCCCATGAATAGACGTATGGAATATGCTGTTAAGATGCATGTTTTGAGATGCAGTCTTAGAGTGTTAAGTTCCCTGCAAAAGTTATTGTTAAAAATTAAATAAAAATAGATTCATAGAAGATTTGCAATTTTTTCCATATCATATTTATGGTGGAAACACTGAACATTTGAAATTCTATGAAAGGGGAATGCATCTAGCTATTTGATACCTGGCTAAACTGAATGTTTGTTTCTGAAACTATAGTTCCCTTTTACTGTCCTCATTATTAAAATGTAATTTTAGAACTGCACAAATGCTAGAAAGTTATGGCTGATGATTGTGAATGAAATATGAGTTCAAAATTTTTGTCAGACATTTAAATAAGGTATTTTATATAATGAATTAATAGTGGTGGCATTTTTAATTAATCATAAATTTGATGATAATGAGCATAAATACTGTGAGAATTTCAAAAAGGTCCTTTTGTTATGCTTCTGAATAATTGCAGCATTAATATTTTATTTAGAGCTATTTGAAGTTCACTCCTGTCATTGGTAGCAATTATTAAAGATTTTCAACTATATAATTGAGGTAAAATACTAACTCATCAGTAACTATATAGTCTCAGCATGAAAGCAGCTTGTGTGGCATTTCGTGATTTACTTAATAATACCGTAATACCAGCATAGCATTGTAAATTATGTTCTCAATGTTCTTGACTTATTATCATTTGAAATCACATCTATTGATCATTGCTGAATTTTTCTGATACTTTTCTTTTTTTTAATGACAACAAAGCTATTGAAATTTTTCTTTTCATATATTACAAACTTGAATTTAAACATTTGTTTGGGTTTAATTCTTCAGTGCATTTCTATGTCAGGGTAAGGTACACTTATTTCTAAAAATTCAGAACCAATCCATGAGCATAAAGAATATTTTTAGGAGATTTATAGGGATGTTGGGGTTTGGTGGTTTTGTGTTGTTGGTTTGTTGTTGTCGTTGTTGTTGTTGTTTTCTTCTGTGTGTGTTTTTAATAAATTGTAACAATGCTGAATTTCAAAGTTGCAATTTGACCTTTGAAAATTGACCCTGNTGTGTGTTTTTAATAAATTGTAACAATGCTGAATTTCAAAGTTGCAATTTGACCTTTGAAAGAAGGGGTTTCTCCCTGTTGTCTCTCCCTATAGCATTCTTAACTGTGGATGGGAAAAGTTGAACTTATTTGTTTTCGTATAGTTCCTGATAGAAAATCACAAATAAGTTGGCCATGATGCCATGCAGACTAAGCAGCCTCTGCCCTGGAAATGAGCAGTATAATTTCTTCATTCAGAGAATGAAAATTTTGCACAAGGAAAGGTGGAAGGAGTTTTGTCTCCTCTGCAATGTTAATCTGTTAGAATGGGAATCAGATTTCTGAGATGGGCTGAGCTGGGTGCAGGCAGTGCATAAAGGTGGAAGACTGTCAGAAATCCTGAGTCAAGGCAGACTGGAGAAGCACACGCTGAGCTACCCAAGGTTGAACAAAAATGATGATCTGAAGGGATTGCTGTTACTGACAGAGAACCTGATGAAAATCCACAGTACTCTCTTAACTGAATGAAAAAAAATCATGTACAAGTTTTTTCACTCTTTCCTCAGTGAGTTCTTTTTATATGTTAATCTCTCTGCCTCTGTTCACCATCTGTGGAATTAGGATAGTAATTTGTAATGATGTACAATTATACTTATTACATTTATGAATTGAAATAATTTATCATGATTTCTTTAACAATGAACACTGTAGACTTCAAATATACTCCTTGGTACTGCAAGATTTACCAGAATTATTGGGAAAAAGTTGAACTCATATGCTCTTCTATGCTCACAATTTTTCAGCATACCCAGTAACTCAGAAGTAGTGGATAGAGAAAGGTCTAATTCTTTTAAGGTCATTATACTGAAGTCAGTACTGTAGAAGATATGGCTTTGATCCCTTAGTGTTTTTTAATCAGGGAGAACTCTGCAGCAACAGCAACTGCCTACCACAGAAACTCTAGAATAACATATAAAATAAGCTCTAGAATAATATATCAGATGATTGAAACCTGTTGAACAGCACATTGAATGTTACACTGACGAGCAGAGGCTCTGAAAGTGATTTAGATGACATGCTGGACAGTAAAGAAACCATAAGGACTCTGTTTAATGCTATCACAGACTGATAATTCATGTCTTGTTTGGTTGAATCAATACAAGAATAGTGAGCAGGTTAATAAATGTGAAGACTAATATTAAGCTTTTTAGTTTTAATATCTCCAGCAAAAAATGCTGAAGATTTGAGATTTGAGGACAGTAAAAGTGATGCTACAGTAACTAATAAATATAGTTCTACTGGTTGGTACATATAAACATGGTATAACTAATAAATAAAAGTTCAAGACAAGAACTGTAAAAATGCCCTTAAGATAACCTTGCTATGTTTAATTTATTAAAGAGATTATATTACAGTATAAACCAGTTTATAACCTGGGTATGATGACCTTTGATTGGTTTGGGTCAGCTGTCCTTGCTATGCTTGGTCCCAGTTTCTTGTGCAGCTCCTCACTGGCAGAGTGTGCAACACTGAAAAGTCCTCAGAGTAAGCACTGCTTAATAACAATCAAAACTTCAGTGTGTTTATCAATATTATGCTCATTCTAAATCCAGAACATAGCACAGTACCAGCTACTCAGAAGAAAACCAACTCTATGCCAGCTGAAAACAGACAGTATACAATATTGACACACCTAAAAAAATGACATTGGAAGTGTTGCACTGAGGTGTCTGTTTCTTAATGATGTCACAATAAGATGAAACATGTTCTGAAGCTTAAGCTTTACTCTAACACAATTTGTTACAATAATATAAGATTGATAAAGTAAATTACTGTAAGTCATGTTATTCAGGAAGTCAAAATGGATTATATAAAGGTCTTTATACTGTGGAAACTAACTTACGAATAAAGTGATGTGAATTTCAGCCGAGTATGTATTTTGTATTGTATCTTTCCTAGAACAGTGGCTCATAGGAACACTAGCTTTTAAGACATAGGACTTATTTTTATTTCTTCTTCCTATTGGCAAGTGCTTGAAGAGTTTTCTGTTCTGATTAGAAATATTTCATCTTGTACTTGAAAATACTACTTTTGTGGTTTCAGAAGGATCCCAACATTTGCATATAAGATATATTTATATAGAAAGTAGAAAGTTCCTTGATTTTACTAGTTATCCTAAGTCAAGGCACAGAGCATAAGGCAAGCAGATGCATTTAAGTCTGTTTATGCCATATCCTGTGTATCTTCTTGCCTTATATTTTGTTCAGTAGTATGGGTATGGAACCCATGCTCATATATTTCAGTGAGACTGCATTCATGAAAACATCTTATACATTTTGAAGTTACCAAAACACAGGAGGTATTTCACCCTTTCTTGTAGTTCATCTTTAGAGAAGTTCAACATTCTTTAAAAAAAAAAAAACAAAAAAAAACAACCAACCAAAACCCCAAGAAAATCCCGACAAAACCAACAAAGAAATCTGCTTTAGACTTCACTTGTTTTTGAGTTTTTCAGTTAAGCTGGAGACACTATGTTTTTTTCAACACAACTTTTTCTGTTGAGTCCTACAGAAAGCTGTTTTATTTCTCACAAGACGTTTGAACCCGTGCTATTTCTTTTGAGGAATTTTTCTTTATTTCTTAAAAACTTTTATTTCTGTCATTAAAAACGTGCACACTAAACTTGAGTCACAAATCTCCTCTTAACTTTTATTTTTATTATTATTCTATTTATTCTTCTAAAGATCAGCCTGCTTTTCTGAAGCACAGGATATTGCATCACTCCTAGAGCCTGTTATAGTGACAACTTCTCATGATACTGTTTCCTAATCTGCAGTTATGATTTCCATATGTTATTCTTAGAATACTTTGTTTTACTTTTTATTCTTCGAATGAGGTGAGTTCATGTTTCAATACAAAATTTGCTATATGTTTACTCAGTCCTCATGATTAATTATCATTCTGTCAATCTTTGAGCCATCTGGAAATGTAATCAACATTGAACTGATACTTCAAGAGCACAGATTAAAGTGCTAACAGGTTTGGTTTTAATATCAATCCGCTTGGACTTTCCCTAGAAAAAGAGTTATTCAAACATGATTCCCTCTGACAATTATGCTTTTAAATATATCAGTCCAATAAGGCTTATTTCAAGTAATGTCTTCTGGTATTTACAGAATCCCAGAATGGATCATATTTGAAAACACTTTCGGAGACTGTATAGTCAAAACTCTCCTGCTTAAAAGTGGGGCAACTAGATCACCTTACTCAGGGCCATGTATAATCAGGTTTTGAACATCACCAAGGTGAGAGGAGACTCCATAACTTGCACAACCTCTTGTCAACCTCTTCCAAGGTTTAATTCTCACAACTTCTTCTCTTGTCCAATGCCTTGATCATCTTCACAACCCTACTTTTCTTAAAACTTAATAGGTCTTCAAAATCAAAATGTCATATTTGTGACATTGAATTGTGAGCTGACCAATGTTCCAATCAATTGTGTCTTTTCCAGGAAAAAAGGAGCCAAGTTTTAGAAAAATATTATCTGGAAAGCCATTCTAATTATTATTAATTCTTTTCCTTTAATACCTTATTTGATTCTATATCAGGATTTCTATTAATATACCTGAAATAAAGTATTGAGCTAATTAGTTTTAGAATTACTTAAATCATCTTATCTATCCTTTCTGAATATTTGCATAATTTTAGTTTCTTTTTAATTTTTCATTTAGTCCCAGGTTACTGAGCTTTGCATTCACCCTCTGAATGCCTCCTTTTGGTCCTTAAATAGATGCTACTTGTTCATCCACATAGGCTTGGTATTTTTTGATTGATTTCTTCCTTGTTGTGATGGACTGCTCTTGAACTTGGAGCAGGTTATTCCTGAATATTAACCAGCTTTCTCAAGCGCCTCTTCCCTTCAGGACCTTATTCCCTGGGACTATGCTAAAAAGATCATTGAAGTGACCAAAGTCTGCCTTCCTGAAGTCCACGATTGTGATCTTGCTTTTTGCTGTGCTTCCTCCTCTCAGGATCCTTAATTCCATCATCCCATGGTCACTGCAGCCAAGTCTGCCTTCCACCTTTATGTGCCCAATAAGCGTCTTCTTGTTTGTGAGTACAAGGTCCAGCAAAATACTTCTCTTTTGGCTCCTTTCTCATCTGAGTCAAGAAGTTGTCATCAGAGTTCTCCAGGAGCCTCCTGGAGGCTTGCTTGTACCCTGCTGTGATTTCCCTCCAGCAGGTTTCAGGTTGGCTAAAGTCCCCCACGAGGGCCAGGGCCTGCGTGTGTGAGGCTGCTGCCAGCTCTCTGCGGAGGGCCTGATCTGCTTGATGTTCCTGGGTGGAACACCATGTTCCAACATGTTCCTCTATCCTCACCCATCCTCACATGGAAAGAGGATGGAGTTTGGAGCTCTGCAGGTATCATTACATTCTGGATTGAGAAATGGTTGCATCTTTCATTAGAATCAAACAAAGAATGAAGAGCAATTGGAGATCTCTGGGGAAAACAGCTTTTATATTTTTGCATATGAAAACTGTTCCTTCCTGTAGAAAATGAATCATTTCCTTGAATATAATGCTTTGAAAAGTGCTAATTCTGTCCAAATCAGCAAATTACTAATATTAGTCTAGAAAAGTTGTCATTCCATGTGTTGCTTTAGGAATATCAAAGGCATGATTTATGAAAGTAAACATAAGATACTTCTAATTAGCTACATTAAAAAATCAATTCTTTAATGCTGTTAATAAATTTCCCTAATTAATATGTAGAATAATTATTGCTAAGGCAGTATGACATACATAACTAGAGATAATATTTCCTCTTATTGTATCTACTTTTTCCACAAAGGCAGTTCATAATATACTTACATGGAAACTGATATGGATCAAACCTCATCTGACAGATTTCAATGAATTATACCACTGATACCTATTCAAACATTATGTTCAAATATTATATAAAGGCAATAGAGGTTAAAACAGACATTAAAATATTTTCCGTGTAATTGACTTTTGAGGTTATATTGAATGTAAAATATATATATCATATAGTTTGGAGTAACAGATTTTAGTACTGAAATAAAATAAAATTAGAGTATAGAACAGCCAACAGCAGACTAATTTTAAATATAGAATTATAATTTTGTCCTTATTTAACGCTCACCACCATGTATCAAGATAATTCAATAATTTTCTCCAAATAAATTTATAACTACAGATATTTATACATATAGTCATGATACTCTGCTAATTTCAACAGAAGTCATAACTACTTATTTAAAAGCTCTCCCATTTAAGTATTTTGCATAAGTCCAGCCATATATTGTGAAACAGTAAGAACCCATACACTCAAACCAGAGACAACTCCATGTGAAATGGAAATACTTTTATTTCTGGATTTATAAAACCCAAACATTATTGAATAAATTAAAAAAAAAATCTACATCAGCTTTTCAAACATAATTTGCTTAATATGTAAATTTCCTTATTTTTTCAAGTTTGCTATTATTTCATTAACATCTAGTAAACATCTTTGAACAATCCTTTGCATTTAACATTTAAAGTTAGTTGCCATTCTGTGCTAAAATTAAGATGCAGAATCAATTATACTGTATCATCTGATGACTGAATGGACTTAAGACTTAGAATCAAGCTGTTATGAATAAAGTTGTGGTTTTTTTCACACTGTTTCTAGTAACCCTGCAATCAAGATCTTGATGATCATGAACACGGAGTAAATGAATTGCTTCTAAAAGCAGACTGAATATATCTTTAAATTTTCATCAGCTATGATTTGTATGGAAAATCATTCTAAAACTTATGCTCTGAAATATTCTGAAATTTCTTCCCAAGGAGACGATGTTACCTGTAGCTAAATCAGCCATCAAACTGTTGATCTATAGAGTACTGTGAACATGCAGTCTTGGACTGCATAGTTGAATAGTATAGGACAAAACTTCAAAGGACTTTTATTTCTCTGTCAGGCTCGATGCTGAGACCACTTCTCTGGGGAGACTGTTCCAGTGCCCAAACACCTTTTGGGTGAAGAATCTTTCTCTAATGTCCAACCTAAACCTTCCCTGACACATCTTCAGGCCATTCCCTCAGATCTTGTCACAGAGAGAGATCAGTGTCTGCCCCTCCGCTTCCCGTCACAAGGAAGTTGTAACTGCAATGAGGTCTCCCCTCAGTGTCCTCTTCTCAAGGCTGAACAGACCAAGTGACCTCAGCCACTCCTCATATGACTTCCCCTCAAGGCCCTTCACCATCTTTGTGGCCCTCCTTTGGACACTCTCTAATAGTTTAACATCTTTCTTATATTGTGGCACCAAAAACTGCCCCCAGCACTCGAGGTGAGGCTGCCCCAGTGCAGAGCAGAGCAGGACAATCCCCTCCCTTGCCCAACTGGCGATGCTGTGCCTGATGCCCCCCAGGACATGGTTGGCCCCCCTGGCTGCCAGGGCACTGCTGACTCATGTTCAACTTGCCATTGTCCAGGACCCCCAGGTCTCTTTCCACAGCACTGCTCTCCAGCAGCTCATTCCCGAGTCTGTCTGTACATCCAGGGTTGCCCCATCCCAGGTGCAGAATCAGGCACTTTCCCTATTGAACTTCATATTGTCTGGGATTGCCTAGGCCTCTGATTTGTCAAGACCTCTCTGCAGGGCTTCCCTGCCTTCAAGGGAATCAACAGCTTCTCCCAGTTTTGTATCATCTGTGAACTTGCTCAGTATCCCTTTCAGTCCTGTGTCCAAGTCATTTGTGAAAATGTTGAAGAGCACAGGACCTAAGATAGAGCCCTGTGGAACCCCACTAGTGACAGGTCACCAGTCTGATGTTACCCCATTAAACAGAATGTTAAAAGTTGATACCATATACTGGATATTCATCACCTTGGAAGAAAACCTGTTTCCATTATATTACAATATGCAGTATGACTTCCCCTTCTAGTTACGAGCTTATATTCAGATATTAGCAATTAAAGATTCTAGCGCTTGCATTCTATTCATCTGTCTGGTGCTGTGGTTCCCACCAGTACTCTCATTGCTTTCTTCAGATGGCATGGAGTGGTCTTAACCTTTCTTTGAGGTCCCATGGCTGTTCTTGAATTAGCACAGATTCATTATTGTCCAGAAAACCTCTGCAAACATAATTTATTTCACTTCTGAGTATACTTCACAATTTACTCTTTTACTGGGTATTTTGCCTGAAATGCTCACACAAGAAGAATCCTCATATCCTGTCAAGCAAGAGAAACCAGATTGTTGCTTTCATGACAAAAAAACCCTCTAGGAACAAGGAGGCAAAAATGTGTGTGACAATAAGAAATGGCACTAGCAAAACAAGAATCAACTTGGACAGGCAACATGTTATTTCTATTCTGGTAAGTAGGTATTTAGACCTGCCAAATGTTAGCTTTGTGGCTTAGTTGCTGCTGTAACAGATTACGGCTTAGTGTCTCTATAATCAGAAAGGTGTTTTTACTAATGCAAATAGATGGAAAGAAGAGCTTGATACACAGATAGGAAATTAAGAAGTTAATCTAGCCTGACCAAAAATTAAGGTTTCTCTGATAAAAAAAAACCTAAAAAATAAAATGTATGCTTTTCCAAAAAGATTAACATAGTTTTAGAAAGTCTTTTAGCATATTTTAAACATTATTTATAAAATGAGCTATTTATGACTCTCTATGTTAGTTGAGTAATTACTGCTGAAATGTAGATTTTGCTGTTTTGTTCTAAACTAAATGAAAGAGATTAGAAGCCTGATAGTTGAGCTGAAGTCTGTTGGGAAATTGGAGGAATGGGTGTAATTATGTGGGTTTTCTCCCTTTTTTTTTATAAGGTGTGCAGATAGAAAATAATCCAGAGTAGTAGTAATATTTCTGATTAAGAGTACACCTATCTTACCCATTAAGAAATAATTTTAAAAAGTTCTGCTAACCACTCTATGGAGGAAGAAGAATTTCAGTTTATATTTATCAAAATATAAAAAGTAAAGAAGGATGTCCCTTGTCCTAACATCCTGGATTATACAGGATATGGTAAAAGTATTGTGACAACTTGTATTGAAAGTCATTCAACTGAGCTGTCAATTTAATTCTAGCAGTTCAGAATCTGGTTTTACAGTACTATTTCACCCGGGTGAGCCATTCTAGATGACTGTTAGACAGTATAAGCAAGAAAAAAAATTCTTGAGGGAGACTAAAATTTAAATACCATAAGTGTAAATAAGCAAAGTGTAGACAGATAATGGTCCAGGATGGAACAAGTTATATATATATGTATAAAATAATATATATATATATAAATATGTGTAATAGTATATATATATACATATGTGTAATATGTATATATATTATGTGTTCATTTCTACGAAAAGAGACAAATAAAACGCATATTACTTACTATCTTTAGCAAAAAGTAAAAACATTTTAGTTTAGTACAAAAAAAGAATTATTAAGTGCGTAGGAAAATAGCATTCAATCTTTGATAGAAATGGGGAGAAATATGTATTTTTCATTTAAAACAGTAAATGAAGAAAAATGTTTCCATCTTTTTCAGACAGCAGCTTGGCAGCTGTTGTGCAACATAGGTACCTGTAACCTATAAGCCAGAGGCATCACCTCAAGATGATGACATCAAGCTGAGTCACTTCTCTGGTATAGACAGGAGAAAAAAAGAAAAAAGAAAACAAAAAAAACAGAACCTTAAAAGAGCTAGTGACCAATAATAATATAGTCTTTTACATGGGCTATTTATTATCAGCATTATATACGTTTCCACCTGACTTTGAATGGAGAGGGAGAACGTAGATTCCTGTAAACAAGAAATGAAAATTTTGCTTCATCCATCTGCCCTGGATTTACTTTCCTTGTAATATGTTTCTAACATGCATATGCAGTTCTGAAACCAGCTATTGAGGTTATCTCAAGTGATTTTTTTGCAATTCTTTGCACTACAGAGGGTTAGATCTTGTGTAGATTGTTTGACATTTTAAATTGTCTTTTAGTAACAGCTTAAGAGGTGTCAATACAGACAATATTTTATTACCAGTATGGAGTTTAAAGAAAATGGCATTACTAGAACAGCAAGTTCAATGCTAATGTATGTCAGGAAAAATTCATTAGACTAGAGATTATCTTCTGTATAAAAAGTATTTTATTTCAGTCCAACTTATGACTAAATATGTGGCTTTCTTGGACAGATTGATTTAAACTAACACAAAGACAGGATCCTTACTTTAATTGTAATCCAAATCTGGTTAACCAGACATCAGAAAAAAAATTCTGTGAGGGCTTTATAACCAATTCTCACCAAAAGAAATCTTTGGAAATACAGGCAGCCATTTTGGAACTAATTGTTTGAAAGTACTTGCTAGAGTCTGGAAAATGTTAAAAATGTAGAGAACAGCATCAAAATGAAAGTTGGTCTTCTCCTTTTTCTTTCCTGGTTTTGTGGGAATATGGGTCAGTGCATATGTTTTGCTGTAGAGCAGTATATTGTTACTAATTTTATGAGTCTGAAGTATTTCATTGCATCAGAATCTTGCATTCATTACCCACAGAGATGCTATCCACTGTTAATCATTTATGTTACAGCAAACAGGAAGAGCTAAGTCTATCACCCATCCACCCAGGCTTCATTTATTGGAGGTTGGATTAGATGACCTTTAAAGGTCCCTTCCAACAAAACCATACTATGATTTAGTTTCATCACAACTGTTTATGGAAACTCTCTTTTCAAGTAAAGATATAAATATTTAATTAATGTAGAGATGCTATACACAGTACCTTTTTTAAAAATAATTGACATTCTGTGGGTGTATAGATGATTTTTTCTAAAGGCATTATTTACTCCTGCAGAGCAGAAAACTTAGTAAATTCACAGATGAACTTCTAACATACAGCAGCTACTGGGGGGAAGAACACTCCAAAATGTATGTTATGTACAAAAGGTCAGAGTCTAACTTATCCTCAAAGTGATATGCAATGAAAAATTACCATTGGTGATTACATTGAGGAGGACAAAAAGGTTAGCCATCACAAATGTTATATTTAATACAGAAATATAGCCTATTCTTTCCTTCTTTCTGCTTAAATGTGATGTGGTTTGCATTAATGAACATGGGATTTAAAAAAGTTTCACACAGTACTCCATGACATTTAGATATTAGGAGTGAGAAATCCTACTTAAAAACTTTCTCCCTTTGAATTTTTGATGTGCAAATATTGGGAACATGGTCACTTGCAATTATTGCAATAAAAGTTTCAAATATACTCTGCAACAACATTTAAAAGATAAACTTGGAAAATAGAAATGCACTTTACAGTAAATGGTGTTCATACTAAAGGAATATTTTTGGGAAACAGCCCATTTTTCTGCAGATAGGTTTCATTCTGATAACAACTACAAGAAGATACCTGTGAAACCTGAATATATGCAGGTAACCAATATGGCCAAAAATCACAGATGAAGTGCTTAAAGAGCAGATTTATTCCATCATCACACTGGCAAAATGGGCTGCTAAACTGATTCCGTCTTAGCAAGGGCAAAAAGTGCATGCTTATTCCCTGCTTTAGCATATCATAGGGGTTGGCACATGTGCATTCCTTCACAAGACTGTGTTTTTACAACCTCCAAGTTTTGTATCTCTCTTCCCCCTCCCAACTGCGAGGCCTAGGCCTGTGAAGAATGTTTTTAGGTCTTTTTCACAACGTCCTGTTGTCTTCTGCAGAAATTCCACTCTCCAAGGCAGACAGAAAACAACCCAAGGTAACCACAACATGTGAAAATTCCCACACCGAATATTCTTAGTATCTTCCAGCTGCAAGGTCATCTTTGAGTGAAAACAACTCTTATTCTTTTTCTTCTCAGTCAGTCTTCCATTTTCAACCCCTTTCTCCCTGCATTGCCGTATGCAATACTGTATCTTGCACCATGCTTTAGAAGACAGGTTGTAGAGATAATTAATTTATTTTGGAAGCAAATTTGGAGAAAGGGAAATTTTGAAGCAGGCTATCCAGTAAAAAAATGGTCAGGGACAAATAAATAAAGGTCAAGATACTCAGAAATGATGAATAAAGAAGCATGGTGCAATCTTTCTTAATATGAGCCCCTTGTTAAATTGTCTCAGGAATGATGCAATAGATTGAGACAATCTAGAAACCTAGATACTTTGAAATGCTATTAATTATTCTAACCTGTTATTCTAGGATGTTCCTCTAAGAACCTGAGCAGACACATGGGGAAAGACTGATGCATAGGTTTCACTTAGTATGCATGATATGGTCTCAAAGCTGATATATTATGGCAATTTGATGTGATAGGCTTGAGGACTTTTTTTTTAAGGATGTGTTACATTTTAGTAAAAAACCCATATAATATATATTCCTTACTATTTTCAATACCTACCTACAGAATGAAGACTCAAGCAAGTATCTTAACCAAAGTGAATTTTGCACATATCTTTATTTTTCGTTTGCAATTATGAAAACATACTGTCTCATTCAGCCCAATGATCACATTTTTAACTAAAGGCATTTTATCAAATAGACAACATTACGATGAAAAATAGATCTCTTCAAGTTTCACTACCATATAAGTTAAATTAAGCATGAAAATATTATGCTTAGCAGGAAGCAAAAAAAACCTAAAACCATATAAAACATTACATTTATGTTTGAATGACTGTTGTTGAATCAGTTTTATTTTACTGTTGGTCTACAGCATTCCTAGTGCTCATGTATACCAGTGCCAAATGCTAACATAATAATTTGTCAACCACTCAGAATAAGCAATTTATGCCCTTTTTAAGACATGTTTAATTAATATAGTAGACAATAGAATAATCAAAATAGGTATTTGTGTATTTGATTTCAGTAGAAGGATTTTTTAAATATCACAATTGCCTCAACACTTACACTCTCAAGAATACTGAAAAACCTTAAAATATGTTACATATTTTAAAGAATTCACAGTTTCAGACACAGAAAAAACATAAGCAACCACATCTAGTAACATCTGGAGTAGTGCTTACGAGCTTCACTTCTTGAAACACAGACACCATACCTAGTGAGATTAAAAAACTCCTCTAACTCAGCTAATACTCTTGCACATTTATGAGTTGGTGTCTCTATTGACCAGCGGACAAAATCAACTCTTTGTATTTGTGTTAACTCATCAGAACAGTTGCTATTTTCAAGGTGCATGCATATGCAGACCTTACTACAAATAAGAAAAAAATGCGATAAACAGAGCAGTTCTCAAAGGGAAAAAGAACAATAACCTGCTATTTATGAAACTTTGAACCATCATTTACATACTGTCATGGTTTAACCCCTGCCAGCACCCAGGCACCATGCAGCTGCTTGCTCACTCCTCCACCAGCAGGAGTGGGGACAAAATTGGAAGGATAAAAACCAGAAATCTCATGAGTTGAGATAAAGACGGCTGATAGGAAAAGCAAAAGCTCTGGACACAAGCAAGGCAAAGCAAGAAATTAATTCACCCCTTCCCATGGGCAGGCAGGTGTTCAAAAATCTGCAGGAGAGCCAGGCTCCATCATGCATTACGGTGACTTGGGAAGACAAACGCCATCACTCCAAATGTCCCCCTCTTCCTCCTTCTTGCCCCCACTTTATATCCTGAGCATGATCTCATATGGTCTGGAATTTCCCTTTGGTCACTGTAGGTCACGTCACGGTTGCATCTCTTCTCAATTTCTCATGCGCTCCCAGTCTCCTCATCAGTGTGGCAGTACAAAAAGCACAAAAGGCCTTGTCTCTGTGTAAGCACTGCTCAGCAGTAACAAAAGCATTTCTATATTATCACCACTGTGTTCAGCACAAATACATAACACAGCCCCATACCAGCCACTGTGAAGAAAATTAACTCTACTCCAGCCAAAATCAGCACATGTAGTCAAATAATCAGCGTTATTAATTATTTCGTAACGGAAACAATTTCAGAAGGTAACAGAAATAATGGATGTTTCAGTGTGCATAACCTTACATTACAGGAACATGGTGCCGATCAGCACTATGTCAGTATGACAGTGAATAATAAGAAAGTGATCATATTTCTTGAAGTGACAGACAGGGTCCTCCCATTTCTGCTCCACTGACAGATTACAGATGAAATTGTATCACATAAAGATGTGAACTCTCAAGATATTTTATTCTACAAAGATAGTTATTATACATTGGAATTTAACACTTACTATTTCTGAAATATATTCCCTTTTGAATATTGTAAAATATGGTAAATAAAAATAAAATTGATAAATGTAAACAAGATAAAATATGAACGCATTTAACAGTTTACATCTATCTGCCTTCAGTTTTGTGCCTAGGTGCCATTTTCTTTCTTGAAAACATCTCTCTTTAAAGATGTTAAAGCTCATTAAAAAAGCAATTGAAAAGGTACCTCATTCCTGAAGAGACTCAGGATTAACTACAATTTACTTATGCTCTTTTTGGCAAGAAGATGGCATTGTTCTTTTTTTCCTTTTTATTGCAAACAAGCTATAAGTAGTTGTTGTGCAGCATGAAATACCATGCAGATTTTACTCATAGCAATAGTACTACCCTTTTCTAGACACTCTTAAATTCAGTCAGGCGATAAAGATTAAAATATCAAACCATGAACTCATTAAAGCAACAAATTTCCTGAGTAATATATTAAGCAATGTCCTCAGTAGTGCTTAATTAACACAATACAAAAAAAACCTTAGCTTAATAAACAGCATGTGAAAGATACTTTGGAATGAACGAAAGATGTTAAACAAATCCCATGTTCACTTTTGGGCCCCTCACTACAAGAAAGACAATGACTGAAACATGTCCACAGAAGGTCAACAAATATTATTAAAGACCTGAAGGACAAGGCATATGAGGAACAGCTCAAGGATCTTGGGTTGTTTAGCCTGGAAAAAAGGAAGCTCAGGGAAGCCCACATCATGCTCTGTAAATACCTGAAAGGAGCTGGTAGCCAGGTGGGGGTAGGCCTCTTCTCCCAGGTTACGAGTGACAGAACAAGAGGAAATGGACTCAAGCTGTCCCAGAGATGGTTTAGACTGCATACTAGGAAAAAACCGTTCACTGAAAAGCTTTTGAGGCATTGGAACAAGATGTCCAGGGAAGTGGTTAAGTCACCATTCCTGGAGGTATTTAAAAGATATGTAAATGTGGCACTTAGGGACATGTTTTAGCAGTGACTTGGCAGTGTTAGATTTATGTTGGACCCAATGATTTCAAAAGTTTTTTTCCCATCTAAATGGTTCTATGACTCTACCAAAAAAAAAAAAAAAAATTGTAGGCAGAATTTTGTAGACTGATGAGTGCAGGGTCAAATCATTTTTTCAGCAAAAATATCTTCAGATCTCAAGGATATTGATAAATATTTATTTTAAAAGTCGTTAACTTGTCAGTTTTTGATGAAAAATTCCACATTTCCAATAATATTTCACTTGAGGAAATTTTTTTTCTTCAGAGATTTGAAAAAACTTGAACAACTCTCGGTTGGTTCAAATAACTAATTTAAAAATGCATGTAATAGCTGTAAGCATTTTTTCTTGTAGGAATGGAAAGACCACACAGTTTACTAATTATTACTGAACCAAAGATATTCCTAAGACATCTAATAAAATAAAGTTCTAAAAAAAAATGATTTGTCTTAAAATGCACCAAAGGTGGCAAAATGTTAACTTTTTATCAGAAAAGTTCAGAAGATTCTTATAACAAATATGATGTATCGCAATATGTTATTATGATTATCATAGCATGATTAAATGCACTTAAACAATATAGTCATCCCAGAAATATTTAATTTATCTAGACTGTTGTGAACAAAATCTGTCAAAAGTAAGTATTATACATGTATATTACTTTCAATGGCTTGATGCAATAGAAGGTTAGGTAAAGCTCTACTGTCCTAAGATTTGTAGCTCAGCTTTGTGAAAATAAAAAGTCATAAGTGAGCTTCTGATAACAGCACAGAGCTACATTCAGTTGGGTGAGGTATTTCTTTAGCCATATTCACTTCAAACACTTCCTACTCTGTAGCACTGACTCAGAGGCAAGTACTCAGTTATATTTTCATTTTATGTTTGTTTTGCTCCCCACCCCCCATTTTATTTATTCTCCTTCTCACAGTTCATTATTACTGTACAGTTATTAACGTTGCATAAACCTGACAACTGCTGCTGCTATTTTTTATGTGCCACATCCATAATCACAGATAAACCATGACTGCAAACTGTGAGACTTTAGTTTCTTGTACAAAAGTATATACACAGATGAAGTTTCAAACTATAAACTTTAGGTGGAAAATTGCAGTATATTTCAGTCATCCTAAGGGTATTTTTGTACCTCTTGTATCATTAATTTGTATGGTTTTAAAGACAAAATTAACTAGATTCTATTAAACGATTACACTTCACAAACTCATATATCTCTGTGAGTTCTTGTCATTCTGATATTGCAGAGCAAAGGATTGAGATCACAATCACAATAGATTGTGAATAATGACATTTTAGTGCTACTCCTTATATTTATGATCCATAAAAAAGGAGACATTTCAATCAAATTTTAAGGCTGCTGGTATTTACATATCAGGACAATTATATATTTGTCTTTTGATAAGAGCTGTCTCTGCTATGCTTATTTTTTTTGTTGCACGTACCTCAACAATCAGTTGTGGGACTGAATGTATACTGCCATGTGGATATTGCCCTTGAGGACATGGTTTAGTGGTGAACAGTGGTGGTGCTGAGTTGATGATTTGACTTGGTGATCTTAGAAGTGTTTTCCAACCTTAATGATTCTACGCTTCAGTGATTCTACACTTCTATGATTCTATAAAACCTAACTTTTTCAGTTCTTTGAATCTGAGTTCTTAACTCTATCATATTATGAATAAAAAAATAGTATTCATCTTCCTTCCTTCCTTCCTTCCTTCCTTCCTTCCTTCCTTCCTTCCTTCCTTCCTTCTCTTTCCTCTCTTTCCTCTCTTTCTCTTCTACAAACATGAGTGGGAAAACGAGAAAGGGTGAATACCCTGCTTTAAGAATGAGGAGTGAAAACCCAACTAGAACCAGTTGCTACCACCTTGTTAAATTATCTTGTGCTAATAGTGAGAACTGGTGAATAAGGAAGGGCTTCTGTATCTGTTCTGAATTTTATTTAAAGTTAAATATCAACATTCTCTACAAAAACTGTTCTCATTTTGCTTCTTGCTTTTCACAGTTTTTAGAACATAGACAAAATTTTCTATTTTATAGAAAATTTTTTAAAAATTAGAAAGTGAATTTTCAAGTTTTCAATCCAGAGGCATAGTGTAGGATTAAGCTTTCTAGATTATCTTAAAATATTGGTTTTACACTTACTCAGGTTTGATTAGAAAGAATAATGTTCTCTATTAAATGTTTTACTTCCCTATTACCACAGTTGCTTCTATTTTTATATTAGTCTCTAGTATAATAACAGCAGTACTAAATTTAGCAGTTTATATCTTCTTATAACAGAAAAAAGTAAAACCTTACACATTAAACATGTAATTATTTCTATTGGAGACATAGTAAAACCGGCTTTATTATGGTTGGGCTTTTTAGTAAGTAAATTACTAAAGGAATTCTGTTAAAGCAGAGAGGGCAGCTACGGAAATTCATTTTACGACTGAGACATCTTAGTAATTATGCAATTTATTTTAAAATGGAATAAGCACACATGAATTGAACTTCATAACGCTTTTTGTCTGGACCCATACCATTAAATGAGACACATATAAAAACAAAAAAGCTAAATGTTTATGTGCTGCTTGCAAAGCAATCGAAGTATTCAAATTTATGATACTTAAAGCAGATGAAACACTTAATAGAAATAATGGCCCAGCTGACATGCCTAAAGGCATCTGCTAATTTAATTGTAAAATTTCATTATATAAGACAAAAGAGCTGTACCTAGCCATGATACATCTGAAATGTTGGTTTATTTTTTTCCTTAGGTCCCAGGATAATGATTTTCCAGTTATGGTGAATGCTTCTGTGTAAATAGACTCTTCCTTCAGGAAAATAAGAAATGGCTAATAAACAAGCTTGGCATTTTCAAAGGCAATTAGTACAGCTTGAAATTAGATATGCAAATTAGCAATGCTCCAATAAATTGGTGGTTGGTACACAGATTTTTCTCTTTGGATCTACAATAAGCACAATCCAAACCACAAAAGGAATTAATTTATGCTTCATTTTACTTTGAACCAGTCTATAGATTTTAGCATTCTACTCATGGTAAGTGGCAGAGTTGATTATGGTAATTTGAGGGTTTTTTTCTTGTTTATGAGGCAATAACCATAGTCTAGAGCAATAAATTTTAAGGCCAAAGGTGCTTATTAGTCTCTATACAACTTTTAATGTACCAAGTATTACTCTCAAATTACATTTACACTATAATGCCTGTTAATATGTATGTTATTGTTTCTGTTGTTGTTGTTATCATTGCTATGGTTTTTGGTGTTATTAGCATGTATAGCACTTTTTTAGACATGTTAGTAACTGAACTAAGAATAGGAGGAAAAGCTGAAGGACTCCTGTTACATTACTCTAGAAAAGAGTTGGATTGATCAGGCCTCTTACCAGATTCAGGCATTTGTTTGTTGGTCAGAGAACAAGAACTTTTAAGTAAGAATATCTCTGAAAATTAGGGCTAGAGAAAATGTTTTGCAATTGTGCATTTTCCTCCACCTCTATAACTTAAAATACTATTATAAAAGTTAGGTTATGAAGTGAGTTATTAAAAAGTTCACTCGACAACTCTGACCCACACTATTTTAGTCTAAAATTTATATCTAAATTCTACACTAACCAATTCATTTTAATAAGGAACTATTAAAGATTCATAGATGATCCTGAAACTTCGAAGGAGAAATAACTGATCAGGAATAAATGGGTAGCTTTGGTGGAAAAAAGAGACAGCTGTTGCAGTGGAGCATGGAAAGGAACAAGTAATTTTGGGGCAAACATATCTACAACAGCTGGAGAATTTAAATAACTTTAGATTAGTATTGTTATATATTTCCAAGAGTTCATCCAAGATACTTCAATTTTTTGTGTAATTTTCTTAAGTGTAATTTAAAACAATTAAAATAATGACATTTGGTTTGAAAAGTTCTATTGTGATCATATGATCCAGTCTTCTATAGAGCACAGGGCAAAAATTCACATTGAGTAGTTTCATCACCAAATACATTCAGTGAGGATATTCCATACCTGCATGATCATCTTTGAAAGGTCTTGGCAAGCTGGAGAGGTACCTGAGGACTGGAAGAAAGCAAATGTTACCTAGGTCTTCAAAAGGGGAAATAATGACCAAGGAACTACTGGCCAGTCAGTCTCACTTCAATCCCTGGAAAGGTGATGGAGCACCTCATTGGGGAGGCCATTTCTATGGTGATCAGGAATAGTCAGCATGGGTTAAAGACATATTATATTTCACCAATCTTATTATCTTCTACAATGAAACAACTACAGGATGTACAAGAGGAGAACAGTGTCTATTGTCTTCAGGAAGATTTTCAACACTGTCACAAAATCCTCATAGGAAAATTCAGGAAGTGTGGACTGGATGAGGGGCAATGAGGTGGATGGAGATCTGGCTGAACATCAGATCCTGGAGGGTCATAATCAGTGGCACGGTGTCTAGTTTAGTGGCCTGTCAGTAGTGGCATTCCCCAAAGTTCCATACTGGGCCCAGTTTTGTTTAACTTATTCACCGATGACTTGGATGGAGGGGCAGATGCCTCCTCAGGAGGTTCACTGATGACAGAAAGTTGTGAGGAGTGGCCAACACCCTAGAGTGCTGTGAACCCTTCAGAAGGACCTTGACAGATTGGAGAGATGGCAGAGAACTCTCTAAAATTCAACAAAGGCAAGCACAGGATCCTGCAACTCGGAAGGAACAAGCCCATGGACCAGCACAGGCTGGGGGCTGACCTGCTGGAAAGCAGCTCTATGGAGAAGGACCTGGCTGGAACTCCCAGAGTGGGCTACGAAGATGATTAAAGGACTGGAGCATCTTTCCTACAAAGACAGGCTGAGGAAACTGTGCCTGTTCAGTCCTGAGAGATGACTGAAAGGGGACCTCATCAATGTCTATCAGTATCTGAAGGGAGGGTGTCAAGAGGAAGTACCAGGCTCTTCTCAGTGGTGCCAAGCAAAAGGACAAGAGGCAATGGGCAGAAACTGATGGACAGGAAGTTCCACCTGAACATGAGGAAGAACTTCTTTACTGAGCAGGTGGCTGACCACTGGAACCAGAGACATGGAGTCTTCTTCGCTGGAGATATTCAAGAACTGCTGGGATGCAGTCCTGTGCCATGTGCTGTACGATGACCCTGCTTTAGCAGTGAGGTTGGACCAGACGACCCACTGGTCAGCCTTACATATTCTGTGGTTCTGTTATTCTCTAAAATGCTTGAAGTGACAGAAAATACATCAGATTTTTTAAGAAGTTGTCTCAATAGGTAATGACTCTATTAATATTTGCCACATGTCCAATCTTAATGCATGGATTGTTTTCATTGGAAATAAAAAGCCTGCCTTTTGCCATTTAGAACTATCAAAAAAATTCAGGACTGCTTTAATTTATGCTGATCTGCTCCATTTGCCATGACGAAGATTCCCTTAATCTTAATATGTCACTGTAGCGATAATGTTAAAAGCAACTTGAGCAGAGCACAAAGGTTTTCCATCCCTAGAAATTAGTGATATTCTCCGGTTCTAAAATATTGTAATTCTTTTATGGTTTTTCTTCTCTTGATGTTTTGCATGTAGTGTGAAGACAGTTTATATTAACAAAATACGATTCCTATCTTCAAGAAATGAAATGGTGGGGGGAGATGGTCAGTGAACTAAAAGTTGGTCAGCCTCACATCAGTTCCAGGGGAGGTGGTGGAGTAAATCTTCCTGGAGACCATTTCTAAATACATTAAACACAAGAAGGTGATTGAGAATTACAAAGGTGAATTTGTGGTTGACCAACCATATAAGTCACTAGAATGGGATGCCTGACTTGGTGGAGGAAAGTGATACCTTAGAGTTTAGCTTTTATATTTTTCATATCCCATACTGCCTAGTATGTAACTCTGAAACTTCATTTAGCCTATTAGGTACTCCTCTCACATTTTAGTTAGACATAGCAAACCCTCTCTGGGCCTGAACTCAACGACGTGTTGTTTTTCCACGCCCTGAAATATGTAAACTGAGCCTCTGGACAGGGGAGCAAACTTGGGGTAATTACATCATTACCTGAAATATATTTGAAGAATTAACCCTGATATGCAAATAGACCAAACTTATAAAAGTGTGAAAAACCCGTGACCCAGCATCCATCTTGGGTGGAGCCCCTCGGAGGCTTTTGACTCCCAAGGAGTACCTTTGAAGTCCCTTCAAATAAATACCCAGATTTATTATCTTAATCTTGTGTAGCCTCTGTTTTCAGGTAGCCATTTCAAGGCATCAAACAGAGAGCAGTGGATGGCTTTTGGACAGGTCAAGATGAATAACATAAAATTTAGCTGTTGCATGCTAGATGCATGTGAATAGCACACGAAAAGAATCCCTTAATAAATCTCCTAGATTTCTGGAACAGACAAAACTTTTTGTTGAAAATTAATCAGCAGAGCTGAGTCTATTGGTCTAGCAATATTTCTAAATAACGAAAAGAAAAGAATTAGAGTAATGGACAAGCTATTTTACCTGAAAATTACTTAAATCCACATAACTATGACAATGAAATATATGTGTTGAGACTTAAAAAGCTACAGCAATTCCTGCTACTTACACATTATCCATATGTGCTAAAGAAAGAAAAATTTATATGGCCAGCTCTGCCATCTACCATGTAGCCACTGCAATGGATCCTTCATCTAATAACCATACAGAATTTAGTGATACAGCAGAGTACCAGTATTTATTTAAGTGATATGAGTCAATTAAAAAAACATGTAAACCAGATTCTTGTCATATTTCTTTAAGTGAGGTTTTGCCCAGCATTCTTTTGAGTGCTTTGTTTAGAGATTCTAGCCCTATGTATCTCAACTGACTGAACTCTAGTGATTCTCTTGAGATATTTTCTCAGACATAGATGTTTCTAGCTGGAATTCTGTTGGCACTCAGGTTCAGTTTTCCATTTCCTAACTGCATTTCTTTATTTTTTTTTCTTACATAAACATCATTAATACCATGATTAATTCTACATCATTCTTTATTTTTCTTGACTGATGCCAATATTATCAACGTTTTCAGTCAAAAAAACCGTTTTTATGTCAGTTACTCTTTTATATCAAAAATATAGTTAGGCTTAGTTAATTGAGCTAAAATCCCAGGATTAATTGGTCATTTTTGATTTTCCAATGATCTTTGCTACTCTGTTAGCATGCAGTTTTAGCCATTCGGTGGGGTAGGTGAAAAGCCTTCTTAGCTTTAGGATTTCATAGTGTTTTGTGGATATAAATAATGAGAAACTCACACTATTAGAGAAAAAAATGAAATGGAGGTTTGCTGCTGATAAAAGAAATACACTGAGGTAACAGTCATTTGTGCTCAAAATATCACAGAGAAAATGCAGCTCTGTTGTTGAAAACTTGTAGGTGCAAAATTACATATTTTATGTGTGCCAGAAAAAGAAAGGAAGGTACCACTGAAAGAGGGTGGGTTTTTTTTCATTTTGAAAGAATCTGGTGAAATCATTTTAACATAGGACATATGAAGTTTTATAAGTGGTCTTTAACAGATAACTGCAATATGAACAGCTTCAAGAATATAAGATTGGTCAGAAGGTTTTCATCAGTTTCTTCTATGACAATATCAAAATACTGGGACTTGAATGACTGGATTCTCCTCATTATTGAGGAGAACACACTACACGTTTCAGGCTTTGTTTTCCAGTTGTGGTTTGTTTTACATTAGGTCCTGGTTCTCTTAAAATAAAGTGATCCTCTGTAAACTGAAATGAAAGATCAAGTCCTAGCAGAATAACCACAAAAAGACACTGCCACTGAGGCATATCAATGGATTATAAAGTATTTATAGTGTTTATACAACAATGAACTTGTGATAATGTGAAGTAGCATTTTTTTTGGGTGTATATTTGTTTTTATTTTTCTTTTAGTAGGTATAGATTGATTTATTATGGAGTATCTAAGGCATGGGGGTTTTATCAGCAGTTCTAGAACTGGCATAAGTTAGTTAGAAAAGAGGTGCATTGATACGTGATCAGAAATATGTGAGAATGGATGTGATATCTATCTGCTTCTTTACGTGAGCAGTTTCTCAGTTTTTATTTTTGGGGTTTTTTGTTTGTGTGGTTGGTTGGTTGGTTTGGTTTTTTTAATCTCTAGACATCTATGGCTTCATTCTGTCCAGATAAAAATGAATAATCCATTACTATATGCCTCCCAGTCCATGCAAAAGAGGTATCTCCCTTTCCATAACACGATTTTCTACACTATTCTCATGAAATCTTTTGATTGTAGCAGTACTTTGAGTTGTTTTGTCAAACAGACTATTTTATTTTGTTCTGTTTGGAGGTTTTAGTTGAATTTAGTTTACTTAATAGCTTGGAGGAAAAGAGCAGTTCTGGCACTAATTGCGCTAAAGCTTGTCCCAGTTGCATACATCTTTTGAGTGAGACAGATATGATTTATTCTAAAAACACGGGAGATCAACCACATATAAGAACAAATTGCTTTAAATGATTTAATGCGAATGAATGTTCAGAGTTACAACAATTTGAATCAAACTGCCTGACAACAAAGCCACCATAGCAACAGTGCACAACTGGAGACATCTCCCCTAGTCTGTTGACCTCTCATCTTTGGTTAGGTGTTATTGTCAATTGATGTTGTTTTATTTAGTGTATTCTAGCAACAGCTACATGGCTTGAAGTCATGGACTAAAGATTCTTCCTGTTATGTGTGGTACAAACAGATAAAAATTATAAAGACTTCTGCCCAAAGAGAAAGCAATCATAGAAAATCCAATAGTAATGCAACCAGAGAAGCATCCACACAACTGAGACTAAGACAATCTGTTCACTTCTGAAAACTTAGAGATGGTTTAATCTTTCTAAACCCAAGTCCTTCAGCTTTGTAGGTTATCTTATTCTGTGTGGAACACACATTGATTTATCACTGCAAACCCTGAATAGAGCTCCTACTGAAAAAATCAGTTATCAACAATTCAGAATGTTTAAAAAGAAGTGTAATCTAAACCTATCTGACTATGGGTTCAAAATAAATGCAGTAAATATCATCATATACTTACTTGGAACATAAACATTTAATGATAAATTTCATGTTGCCTATATGTCCTCTTGAAGAACATAACGTGGAAGTTGTAAATATAATGGTATATTAAGATATACCAATGTTTTACAAGATAGCACTACATCAATCATAATTTTGAAAACATAAAGAAAATTTAACACTTTGATGTTATATAATATCCTACCTATGTTTACTGAAAAAAAAACCTGAAAAATAAAAAGATCATACAGAGGTATGCAGATGCAAATATAACAAATTATTAAATGCATGGTTAACAGCTCTCACAAGAACCAGAGGGAAAAAAACTGTCTAATTAACCCTCTTACTCATAGACAAAAGATAGTTTTGAAAACTTTTGAAAACTGCCACTTTTTTCAGCCATAGTGTCATATTTTCTGGATCTGTATGTCTCTCACAAGTATCCTATTTGGTAACTGTAGTTCCCCACCCATTACAGAAGCCTGTACATCACTTTCAGCTTATTCTATCTCCTTCTTTCTTTCCTTGTTATTCTTTTTTCTTGTCTCCTGAATCTTCTACCTCCTACTTTTTGTTTGCTTTGAGTCTTTTGATACCATTTAAGTTTGCTAGTGTTCAAGTTCTGGTTCTCATGTTCATGCAAACTTTGAAAATTTTCAAGTAGCTTTGGACTAGCAACTCTGTGGAATGCAAAAGATTATATTTGGCCTTCTTGTACAGAAACTCTTTGTTGGTATTCTTACAGATTTTTTTTTTCAGTGTAAAGTCCATTTTTACTAGACATCATCAAGCTCACTGGAGAGTTTTATCATTCTCTAAACACAAGGAAACTTCAGTCAGTGCTATGTCTCATAATAGAATATAGCTCTCAGTTGATATTTCTCTCCCATATCTATTAATTGGTATTTGTCACTTATGTGGTTTCTTCAATTATGGAAGGTATTTTGTGCTTAATGAATCACAAAGATGTTGCCATTTATGTAACTCTGCACAATAACTGACCAACTTAAAAATATCAAAGGTAAATGGCACAGAGCCCAGTTCATAGGACTAAAGGAGAAAAAAAAAAATTCAAATGTCAGAACTGAAGATCGTTTTAAAACAAGTAATGATTCCTGGGTGAAGTTCTGCCACTGCTAGCATCTGAGGAAAAATCTTGCAGATTGACTTGAAAAATTTTACTTGTGACTATTTATATAAAATTCAGGGAGAAGATGGGTGTCTCTACACAGAGTAGCTTTGCATGCATAAGAAAACATTAGATTGTCTAAATGATCTCTAGTCTTCTACCAAAACAAGAATTTACAAGCTCACTAGTTGATACACTGAAGAAAACTGAACTCCTTTTCTATTTTTCCAGGAGAACTTCAGGGGGTGAATATAAAAATTTCACTCAAGTGTAAGCATGTGCTCTAGCATAAGATATACAAGTTCTTAGTGATATTGCAAGTTAGAAAATTCTTTTGTTAGACTAAAGCAAGTGTTTCTCTTTGTGCGGTGAATTCAAAGTCTCTTTCTCAGAAACAAATAAGAGCAACCTCTTAACAGACTATTAGCCTCTGATATTTTTCTGTATGATTTTCACTATCTGCAGTCCTTTCTTTCTTGTGCAATTACCAACAAGGAAAAGATATCCAAAACCTGCTGGTCAGGCTGATATTTTAATTAGTTTGTAATGCTTTTAAATTGGATCTCTAGCAATCAGCTGCTGATGGGGTTTACTTTTTAAAAACATGTCATGACTTTAGCCAGTTCTCAGAGATACAGATAATTATCTGCTTTAGTAGTCATTTGGATTCCAAGGTTCTGTTTCTACCTTTTTTTCAGTCGATGAAACCTTGTCACTGCATCCTGAGTGTCTTATTTGCTCTCTAAAATCATCCTGATACTTATTTCACTATGATGAACACTTTCAAGCCAAAATATGTACCCAGCAATATATCTGTAAGAGTATGGTTTATATCTTAGTGACAGTTATTCACAAGAAAGACAAACCAAATAAATTTAAAAAGCCCTGATATATAAACCATAATGTAAAGCGTATTTTTAAGAAAAAAAATTGGTACAGTAACAGTTGGGTCTTTAAAGAAATGGTACAGCACAGACATGAAGAGGTTCAACCAGCTCTGTTCTGTGTGAGTGCATGTGTTTGCATATGTGAATTCTGTTTGTGTGTGTGATTTGCTCTTTTTCCTCAAGCTGAACTGGCCAGCAAGTCAGTGCTGTTGAGAGTCTGAAAAAGCTGGGGTCAGGATTAAAGGCTGGACAAACAGAGCCCAAGATATGGGCTGGGACTCTGGGAAGATATGACCGACACAGGCTAGTCAGGATTTAAGAGACCAGCAGACGTGCATGTGTCAGTAGATCAAGGGAGTCTTGAGGATGGGGGAAGTGATAATGGGGGAACTCTTTACCTGATAAAGTGGAGAAAAGGAAGAAGATCTGGCTGAGTTGTTCACAGCTGGAAGTGCTGATGGGGTTTATGGGGATGCTTGGAAGAGCATTGCTCTCTGTGTCAATGCATACGTCTGTACCTCTGCATTGTGTGCCTGTCTATGTACGTTTTTGGACATGATTAGGCTTGCTGCCATGGGATCATCCAAAGAGGAACCACAGCAAACAGACTGGGGATAAGAGCTTCCCTAAGTCCCAGATTTGGCCTGATATTAACAACATTAATAAGTACTGACAGATTACTTATTTAAAAAATAGTCCTTTAATTGAAATGTAAACTGCAATTTAAGAATTAGCAAGAAAATAGGTAAAATATTAATGGAATGAGACTTTCCATTTCTGAAACTATAAAGAAATTTAATGCCAATTTTGGGAGTTAGTGAAAATTTTAATTCAGTGCTATACTACTAATTAGACAGTAATGTCTAGTGAAAGTATTGACTTGTAATCACTGACTGCCCTTGGTTTTGATTGTGATCTGGCTACCTTTAGAAAAGTTTTATTTCATCCCATGTCTTTAAAACAAGGAACAATGAAACTTTAAATCTTCAAATGTAGAGGATTTGCACCTGAATAACTCATTTTGATGTGTTGAAGCAGATAGAGGATGTGTAGGGCTTTTAATGATATTTATTTTCTCTTAATACTGGTCTTTAACCATCAGTTACAGCAAATCATAAATAATATCCTCAAGCTTGGATTCAGACAGTTTTACCTCTTTCTATTTTCTAAACAAGATTGTAAAAATAGCTTAAGAGACCAAGAAAATGTATCGATACATTATATTTTAGCAACATTACTATCACATATGACATTAAAGCCAGCTATGTAGAATAGAAAAAAAGTGTAGAAGAGCTAAGCTATAATCACAGGCAGATGATGTTTGAAAGAGAGGATTTTGTAAATCACTGCCTAAGGTTTCTAATATGGGTTTTAAGCCATAAAATTTGTTCCTACCTTAATAAGGTAATGACTAATGATATATAGTATATATTCTGTGCCTTCTTAGACTTTTTTTTGGCAGTGTTTTCTCATAAGATGGGTGTTTCATTTTCCTAGTCATCCTGCCTGTCTTTCTCTCCACTTGTTCCAGTTCAGTTCATGTTCACAACAAAGAACCAGACCTGTATATGGAATTTCAAATGAATTCTCAGTGGTACCATTTATAAAACAGGTAGTACTCGTCGGTTCCTGATGTAAGTATTTGTCTTGGAGTATTCTGGCTGTATAACCCCCTTCCATCAAAAAGCTTCCCCACAATTCAGTTATTTCCAATTAATGAACACGAGAGCTTATGGCATTTTTAATAGAACCTAGGACTGTAAATTTGCATTTCTAATACAATTTTTTTCCTGTTTTTATTCTCTCATTCTCCAGTTTTTCCTCTTCTGTGGTATCCTATTTCTCTGTATTGATAATGTCTCAACTCAGTGCTGTCAGCAGACTTCATCACTACACTACCAACTTCTGTGCCATGGTGACTAATTGGACTAATAATAAAAACAACATTAGTAACACCTTTATCCAAAAATACAAATGGATATGTATATTACAATATTAATATTCAGAATAAAACAGCAACATGTGGAATGGAATTAAATATTGATTATTCCTGTAGGACTGATAGTAGCTATATGTCAGCTGGTTTTCTTGAATTAATATTTTTAATTAAACAACTATTAATTTCAAGTAAATACACCTGGATTTTAAACTAATAACATTATTTAAAATTAAAATATAAAAATGAGAATGACCTATTTTCTTGACTTTATGCTTAAAGAAGCCTATAAAAAACCTTAAAATTATTAAATCTTCAGGGTAATTCCATGGGAAGACTAAGACTACAGATAGCTCCTTCAGTCTTTATATATAAAGATGGTAGTGGAAGCTAACCAGATCCTAGCTGATGCATCTTTCACAGAAGTACGTCAGTTTTGTTTGTTAGGTAAAAGATTTATGCTGAAGATTATCCTAAACCAGAAAATCCTAAAACCATATTTCAATTTTCAAAATAAAACTGCTTAAAATTTAGTTAAGCAAGCTGGAATTATGTAAAAAAATAGCAAACTCTTGAAAAAATATACACCTGCTAACAGAGATGGGAATAAAATATCAGAGTTAGCAAGATTGTAATTTTTGTACTGTACACCATTTGCGTGACTGATTAAAATGGAATTCTTTTTTCATTTCCATAACCTGCATTATTGTTTCAAAAAATGTAACTGTACTTTTTTGCAACTAATTACAATGTATACAACTCTTAGGAGAAATGTATGTTAGGAAGCAAACAGTAATAGGAATAAGCTATATCTATAGAGTTCTAGTTCTAAACTACATAATTGATGAAGCCTTATTTTGCCAGTGTTCAGATTATTAATGCTTGTAAATTGTCTTAACAAAGTGAAAAACAAAGTGCATGTATAGGTGCAGTATTTTACAAAATAGTATTTTTGACAGTACCTTCTTCCCTCCTCACATAGTATGATGCTATGGGCATACTCTATCTACACAAAGGTTTGGGGGTTTTATAAGTGGACAGAGAAAATCTAGAAATTTGGTTTTTATTTTCATACTCACATGCTTGTTTCTACTTCCCCACAGCTCCATCAAGGAGCAGCAGAGCAAAGTGGCTCTGCAAACCCAGAAGACTGAGGAGTGGGACTCACAATAGGACAGAGAGGGAAGGCTTGAGGCCAGCAAGGCACTGTCCTGTGTGGCTGAACAAGGTGAGCAGGGCAGCTCTGGAGGCAGCAGCTGAGGCAGACAAGAGTCCAGTCTCACCTGCACACCCTTTGTGCAGGGCGGGTTCAGGCTCAAGACAGAAAGGAATGTCTGGTGGCCAGGTCAGAGATATGAGACCACCTTCAAGGCAAAGCTGCCAAGTTGGTCAGAGAAGATTTTGAATTTTAAAGCAAGTCCCAAGCAGAAGAGGCACTTAACTCTGCTGAGCATCACAAAGACTGCCTCTTGCACCTGCCTGAGGTGGCCATTAGCCCAGACCACCAAAGCCCCTCCTGAGGAGAAACAGCCCTGGCAAATGATCAGCTTTGCAAAGGAAGGTTCTGCAAAACTTGTGAACCATATTTTAACAAACTAAATCCTTTTGCAAAGTTAATCCATTACTCTAATTTAATGAGAAATCTCAACACATTTAAATGCATTTCTAAGTAAATTGTAGTAATTTCAAATAAATTAAAACCTCCTAATCTAAACCACCACAAAAGCACAATATACCAAAAATTAGAAGAGAATATATTTATATTTCTACAGATTTATCCTGAGTTCCTGTGTAGCATCCACATTTCTATAGGTAATGAGAAAACTAACTAGTTTATTTTTGATGGCATTACCAAAAGAAGAAATATTAAAGTTTACACAGAAATTGTTACACAGGTTTTAAAAGGCCTCTGAATCTCCTCTCTTTCTTTGAGAAAGCCAAAGCACTACATTGCTGTAGGTCAGTGATTAAGAAAGTAACAAGGTAATTGGTCTTTCTTCTGTTGCAAAGGAAATGGCCTTTCCTATTCCACATCATTCTGCATCAATGGCTAGTATGCTTCTGTAAGATGATTAGCACTGATATGCAAATCACTAGCATGAAGCAGAAAATATAGAATGTTTTAATGTTACTTTCCCCACAAACACCTTCATCATTGATGTGTCATAACCTAATGGCTTCTGGACTATTTCTTGTTATCTTTTTGACTTATTTTCTGGATGCAAAATCAGAAATCTTGAAGAACTTAAGGAGGGTGGAAGAAAGCCTGGCTCAACTCTCTTTGGTAGCAATGAAAATGAAAACTTATTATAAGAATTCAAAATAGGTTTAAGAAAGGTGTGATAAAACATGAATAAGAATCTACAGTATAATCTAAACTAGAAAAAAGTCACTGCGTACAAAGCATGTACAGTACTCACAAAGAAAAGAATGTAAGAAAAGAAACCTTTATTTTCCAGAACTCTTGCTATTGAATTTAGCGTATCAGTCTAGTCTTCTTTAAGAAGCTAATCCAAATTCATTGAAACACAGGGAAAAAAAGTGATACACCATACAATTGCTCACCACCTGCTGGCCAAAGCCCAGCCCTTCCCCAAGCACTGATCAGGCCTTCCTGGCCAGCTCCCACTAATTCACAGATTTAGTATGGTGTCACATGGTATGGAATATCAGTAGTCCAGTTTGGGTCAGCTGTTCTGGCCATACTCCAGCCCAGCTTCTGGTGCAACTCCCCACTGGTATAGAATAGGAAAATGAAAAGTCTTTGACTGAGTGCAAACACTGCTCAACAACAACTAAAACATCAGTCTATTATTAGCATCATTCTTATACTAAACCAAAAAGACAGCACTGTAGCTGCTATGAGACGAAAACCCAACCATTGCAGACAAAACCAGAACATTAACTCACAAGTCTTTTTAACTTTTATTCTTCCAATTCTTTCCCTCATCCTATCCATGGAAGGGGGAAGTGAATGAATAGCTGTTTTTTGCTTAGGTACTGACGGGAGTTAATCCATGGCACTGCTTTACAATAGTTGCATATGATTAAAGTTATTAGACTAAATTTGTCATTGACTTTATTTAGAGTTTTTATGAGGCATTACATTGTGTTCCTTAAGTTAAAAAACATCAGGAATAAATACATTTCTTTTTTTAAATATTTGTTACTGCAGTCTTGTCTAAAATGTTACTTGCAGATAGGAAAAAAGATTACATTTGTTATGATCCAATCAGTGAGAGGTGCCTCTGCCTGAATTAAGGTAAAATTTCAGTGTTCCTTAGTGAAGTTGCCCATGAATAATATTGTTATATGGTCAGTCATTTTTGCAGACCTTTTTCACACTTAATATACCAAAAGGCAATCAGCATCATTTTCCTGAAACTATATGATTTGAATGCTTCCAGGACAGTCTGCAAAATGACACTCAAGTGACACAGCTTAGATTGCTGAGGATTATGAAGGACTTTTTCATATGCTGAAGTCAATAATGTGGATTCTATTTAAAAGTAAATGTGAGATAGAGAGATAGAAAGAAATGGAAAAGAGACATTTCAGGAAAGGGAGAGAGAGAGAAGGAGAGAGAAAGAGAAGCAGAAGATAGTCAGCACCTGTGGATCCAATGGGATCCCTTTGGTCTTCCTTTGCCTTGGGCTTCTAGGTGGTGAGGGTCCCAGAGTTCTTCTGGGGGTACCACTTCTATATAGTCCAAGTTCCAGATATGCAGAGAGGCTGTTCCCAGGCTATTCCAGGTTCATGGAGAGGCTGTTCCCACAACTTGGGGTGATCTTTGTTTGACTGGTGATATGTGTATAAGCAGTCGCCTCCTTTCCCACAGTTTGCCACAGCAGGAATTTTTGTCTGGATGCATTAACCATGATATGCTAACCAGATCTGCCTCACCGGGCTTGACATTAGTACCTTCCTGTTGTAAATTTCTCCTGTCTGTATTTATCTCAAGTTCCTGCTGTGATGGTTTATCTTATGGCAGTTTCCTTCTTTGGCCTTGACAGTGTTTTGAGAGGCAACAGTATTCTTTAAGTCCTTACAGCATTAAAAAGTTCCAAATATTATGTTATAGTGTAATAAAAAAATTAGTTACCATTGAGAAAGGAGGGAGAGGATGATTGTGAGTCACAGGAAATGGATCAACATCTTGGACAATTAGACAATTTATTAAAATGCAGTCAGAGCTATGAAATCGGTTGAGGCCCCAAAGATTTGAATTATAGTCTCCTAAGCAGAATATCAGAAATCAATCAACTTCTATATGGTCACTGCATTTAAAATTTGAAAACTATTTAAGATTTTTCAGACATTTGCCCATTGAGTGATTATGGGTAAAGTAAAACCCTGAACACTTTTAAACAAATCTAGCTCAGAAGGTAAATTTCACATTTCAATAGATCAGAAAAATATAATTTAAGGGGGTGTTGTATCTGAATTCCTTCATATTCAGTCCAGTTTAGCTTGCTTGGAAGAGATGAAATTATGTTAAAACTAATACGCATCTTTCCAGCAATTAATTTTATGTTCATAATTTATTCTGACTACTGACTCCAGGCAAGCAGAAATAAATGTGTATAGTGTGAGAGTGATTATGAGATAAGGATTTATTCAGATCCTTGACCATATAGCAGCACTATAAAAAACTGCAGTCCCATTAGTTATCCAAATAGTGAAAAAAATACCTGGGAATATCTTAGGTTTGATGGATTAGGCATTTTATATGGATACAATCCTGCAATAGATTTGCTAATGGAGCAGAACACTTTTGAGCATTTGAGTTTAAGCGGGAGAGGGGAACATAGAGAAAAATCACAAACAGGATATTTTGCTGAGGCACACCTGTCCTGCAGAGTCCATGACCATAGTTTACCTGGTTTGTCCACCATTGAGAAATATATGTTATACAAGGCTCTTGTGACACATTGAAGGCACATGTTTACATCTTCACCTAGTGAAATTACCTGTAAATTTCAGTTTTCCTAGAGAAGTTGCCTGTGAAAACTAGTGCTATATGGTCAATCACTTTTGCAGGCTTTTTTCATCCTTAAAATTCCAAAAGACATTCAGTATAATTTTCCTGGAACTGTATGATTTGAATGCTATCCAGGATGATCTGCAAAAGGACACTCAAGTGACACAACTTAGATTGCTAAGGATTATGAAGATCTTTTTGTGGTGCAGAAGGTAACAAGACAAAGGTGGCACTGTTAATTCATTTATGTTTAGCAGGTTGGAAAATTTCTACGTTGCCACTCATGAGTCTGGGAGAAGATGAATTAGATTTATCACTTAAAGGAGATATTGATGTCTCTGATCACTACTCAGGTGGATAATGTGAATGAAAAACTGGGTAAGAACTGGCAATCCAGAAAGCCAACCATATCCTGGGCTGTATCAAAAGCAGTGTGTCCAGCAGGTTGAGGGAGGTGATTCTCCCCCTCACTCTCACATTAAATCCCACAAGGAGCACTGGGTCCAGAAAGGTGGCTTATAAGAAAGGTCCCTTCCAATCCAAACTATTCTATGACACTATGATTCTATGATTCTCTGTTTATGAATGAACTAATCAATATATGTATTTAAATGATGTGTTCATTAATAATGAGAGGGGAAACTTTGGGGATATAAAAGCTATCTATTATTACATTATTCATGTAAACATCAGTTCAGTTTTCAATGTCAATTAATAAAGCAAATAATAAGTTATTTGAAAAGAACAGGATATATAATTATTATAAATCCAGAATTTGCCTCGCATTTAATACATTCTACAGCACTGTTGAAAGTAACGGAAAGGCTTACAAAGAACAGACAGCATGGCATCAGATTTTCTGATGTTCATTTTAACTACCTTATTATCCTATGAAATGTTATAGTTCTTTAGAAATCACCTATAGGACAGGTGACAGTGTTTAGCAGACGTGAAAATATAACGCAAGCCTGGGAATCTATTACCTATTAATTGCTCAATTTCTTTTTGGTGATCATCTTCAGCTTAATAACCAACATGTTATCAACAGAAAAATAAGATAGGGAAAAATGTAGGCAAGGAGATCAAGAGTCCAAGGTCCTGGTAAGCAACAGCATAAAAATACAAGTGAATAAATTACTTCATAAGCTTCAAGGGAGATATTACTTGTTAACTAGATATTCAGTGAGACCAAAGTTAGACTAAAGCTATGTCTTTTGGGGAACCTTGGATGAATCACCATTAACTGGAAATTGGAAAGGCCATTCTAATATGGCCTTTAGGCAAATGCTTTATCTGTCAAGATATTTATGATCAGGTCTACGGCCTGGATTTCAGAGTACGATTGCAGGGCACAGACCCTGTGTATTTTAACAGATATAAATTTTCCATACTAGATGATGACTGGGAAGTGTTGTTACATGTTCATACTTTCCATGTTGGGTAGAGAGGAACAGATACAGAAGAGAATAATAAGAACACTAAAATTTCTGTCAGTAGAAAGAACAACGGAGTAATGATTATTCAGGGAGCTTCATCTTTGAGTTATAATATAGCTACAGAATAAAAGAACAACAAACTCCAGAGACCCACTGACATCCACATATTCATCTTGGAAAAGGGCAGTGGGGTTAAACCATCTAGAAGCTGTCTCTTCAATTACTTTAAAAGGCTAAAAGAACTATGATCTTTTTCTAAGGCCTTGTTACACTCGATAGTCCCTGCAGGTAAAAAAAGATAATCAGACTGACAAAATTCAGTGAATGGACAGTTAGTTCTTTTTACTGCACAAGCCAACAGCCTGGAGACAAGGGAGGAATGTCAAGTCCCAGTTTATTATTGC
Organism: Struthidea cinerea; assembly: GCA_013397865.1. Classification (NCBI taxonomy): domain Eukaryota; kingdom Metazoa; phylum Chordata; class Aves; order Passeriformes; family Corcoracidae; genus Struthidea; species Struthidea cinerea. The sequence continues at coordinate 248,422 of VZTI01000085.1, forward strand.
TTCACTGGGCTTGTTAACTGTTGCTTTTTCCAATTGCATAACATGGATGATATTTTGGATGTCACTTGAATCTATTCCAGCATGATAAGCTCCTCTTAAATGCTTGTTTTAAGCAGTAGAGCAAATTGTAATCACAGTTAGCACAGTGTAAATCAAGAGTAACTCCAGTCCAGGCACTGGAGTGTCATATTATGAAGCTAAACTCAGTTCAGAAAGAAACTCACTGAATAAATGCTGTGAACTTGCTAAAGCGTCTTTTCTGGCACAGAGGTACATGTCAAATTATCCCTTATATAGCTATCCAGCATCTCTATAGCATGTGTGTTGGTTCTCCCTCCTGCAAATAACAAAGCTATTCTTTCCTGTGTTCCTGACTCACCCAGACATTCTCCAGCTCCCAGATTTTCTACTATGTCTGGGTCCCTTTTAAGGAATATACATGCTGAAAAAGTTCTCTAAAAATATCCCCAAGAATTTTAATGCCAGGATGACAAATGCATGGGTTGTTAAACTCAAAATCTTTTTTATGGGCAAAGAAAAGGTCACTTTATGTACATATAAAGCTGATAGTGTTGTTATAACTGTAATCCAGTATTTGTTGGCCAGATAATTATTACAGAATAATAAAAAATACTAATGCACTTTAAGTTATTAAATACACATTTCTCAGCTATTACAACTTCTGTGTAAACTTTAATGTTTCTTCTTTTGATAATGCCATCAAAAAAAAAAACAAAAACTAGTCTCCTGGTGTTATATTTATCCTCCCCTGGCTCCTATGTCCTAAGTTTTTTTCTGGTGTTGGCGTGTGTTATGCAGTGTTACTGGAAATTTTTAATATCTGAAGTACATTGCCAAGACAGAAAGATGTGATGTTCTTGTTGATAGTTTCTTCTACACAGTTTTTTCTCTACACTCCCCAAGGAGTCATTTTCATGTTTGGTAGCATGATCTTTCCTCAGTGTCTTGCATCTCCAGACTACCTCCAAATTGGCTATATGTGCTGGTATGTTAGTACATGTTGTCTGTTTTCTTTGTTACCCTCAGAATCAGTTTCTGTAACTGCTCATGGATAAGTGGTTTACAGCCAAGGGTTGTCTAGTGAAAAGCCTATGTCCCATGCCTATAGTCCTCTATGCTGCATCCTGTTTCCACACTTTTCAAGGAGTGTGCTTTCCTATCAGGCCTGTATTTCTCTACCCTACATCACTTCTACAGTGGAATGAATAGCATCAGTAGACAAGGGAAGCGCAAATGGTGTCATCTGTCTTGATAATGGTGATCCACAACATTCTTAAATCTACAGTGAGGAGATATGGATTTGAAGAATGTGCTATTTGATGGAGAAAGAATTGGCTGTATGGATACACTCAATGGCTCAATGTCCAAATGGAAAACACTCAGTGGTGTTTCTCAAGTCCCCATACTGGGTCCAACACTATTTAATATCTTAGTTCATCACATAGATGATGGGATTGAGGGCACACTCAGCAAGTTTGCAGGTGACACCAAGCTGAGTGATTCGGTCGATATTCTTGAGCAGAGGGATAGCATCCAGCTGGACCTGAACAAGCTTAAGGAGTGGGAAATATGGACCTCATGAAATTCAACAAGACCAAGTGCAGAATCCTACATCTGGGTCAGGGAAATCAATCCCCAGTATCAATACAGACTGGGCAGTGAATATGTTAAGAGCAGCCCTAGGAAGGGGGACTTTGGGGATGCTGATGAATTCACTTAGGGCAAGCCTGGCCAACCCTAGTCCTTATTCTTGCAATCTTGGTATAAAGTTCATAGACTGCTTCTAGCAATACTGTACTGTATGATTAGGCTATAGACTAGCACACAGAATTTGCAGTTACTCCTGTGGCTTATACTTCATTTTTTTTGGAATGACATCAGCAGCTAATATATGATGTAATTGGATGTGTCTGTACCACCTTATAAAACAAGATACTCATCTTTTTTTTTTTTTTTTCCATTATTTGCTTTTTTAGAAAGGTTACCTTTTTTATATTTACTTTCAACTTGGAACAGTATAGTCTCGAAACTTCTCGGACAGAATAATACGGAATCCATATGTTATTGTCTACATTCACTCTCATGTAAAGAGCACAAAAACATTACAAAAAAGAAAGATAAGATTATTGGCCTCAGCCCAAAACATATGAGAAGAACTATATATACCATATTGAAAAAAATGCAGCTTCTAAAGTACCTGTAGGTCATGAAAATTCTTTATAAAGGGCTAAATCATGACATCTGTTTTTCTGCCATACTCTATTCTAATTGATGCCATTTTTCCTACTGTGCTCTTTGCTGACTGCCTACTACATCATGAGGAATATCAGGTGACACAAACTCAGTTTAAAAACACGATGGAAATCAACTATCTGATTTGGCTTCTTAAATTTTTCATAGCATAAATTGCAGCTTTGCTCTTTTTGGTCCTGAAAAAAACTTCATCAAATCATGCTGTATGATGTGAGTATTCACAAAAATTACTAATCAGCATTATTAATACTCTTGATCATATAATTACATATGTGTGCTGGTTCTTTAAAAAACTTTGCAAGTATGATATTAAGTAATTGCAACTAAATCTTTCCACCTTATGGAGAAAGAAATTAATTATTAACCTGGTATTTTCAATAGTTTGATAGTGGATAAGTTCCCTTGGAACTTTTGGATATGCAATGCATTCATGATGATTTTAATTTTTTCCAACATCTTCTATAAACAAAATCTTAGGAAGATGGTTTTTAAACATAAAAGAAAATTAAGCTGAAATTGTAAAAATATGATTTCACTAGAAGTCAATGTCCTTATTTGACTTAAAAACCATGAGGTACCTACCTAAGCAATGTAGAGGGAAGAGTTAAACACATCAGCATCCTAGTCATATACTCCCATATTCATATTTCAGTCCTTCTTCTAATTACATACACCTGCACCAAATTTTGAAATACTTACTAACTGTCTTTTTCTTCAGGGTACTGGGAGATGGATTTTACAGAGCAGTTAGACCCTGAGTAAGTATTTTGTTTACTCTGCCCCTGCAGGAGCTCTGAGCCAGTTTTCATATCTCCTCATAGATTCTTTATTCATTGTAAAGTTATAAAGCACTCTTCTATCATCTCATTAACATGGAAGCAGTTACATTTCCACGTCATAATTAAAGACAGAGAGGCAGAGAATATCTGATATTCCAGTAGGCTGTCCAGAGAGTCACAGGAGTAGGAGGCAGAGACTTGCTTCAGGTAGTTTATAGTCTTATGTTGCTTTACAATGACTTTTTAGTGTTAGAATATATAAGATGACTTTCATGCACAGCAATGGAATTTAAACAAAGGCAAGGGCCTTTGATGTGCTTCAAGCAGTGTTATAGAAGATGGGATTTTTCTTACCTAGATTTGAAACTGAAGCAATTGCATCCTCTGGAAGTACACTGCAAAATTTTAGAGCAGCCACATTCATATTTTTTGCAGCACCCAGTACCACCAACATTCTCTGATGGGTTGGACAGAGGACCACCTCAGTTGCTGATACCAATACACCCTACTTAATATCAAAGCATGATGCTGCTTAAAGCTGCTAATAAAGAGAATTTTATGTCCCAACTAAGTTTAAATAAATGACATTTTACATGATATTGCATTCTACATGCTTCTTTGGTTTATATCTTAGATCTGAACCTTTTTAAAGGAATATTTCTTAAAGATTCAGATACCAACAAATAAAGTGGACTAACCTTACGTACCTAAGTTCTTAATTGGTTCTCAGTCATAGTAGCTAACTTGTTTAGAAAATAAACTATCTACTGGCTTCTGACCTAGAATATATTATACTCCCTCTTGCTCTGCTTATCTCCAATATATGTATGTGGAGCCACACATATTGGGGCAGGCAAATTTTTTGATGTCTGAGAGCATAGAAGGGATTAAGCATGACAAAGAGAGAAACAGTGTTTTTAATTGTACCCAAAATCCACTGATATCAATGAAAATCTGGTTGTTGACTTTTAAATCTTTGAAGCAGGTTCTCTGATGACTTCACCTATTTTCATTAATGTGCATCTTATATTCTTAGTATTTTTTCTCCAGATTTTATTATAAAAAGTCTATCTCGTAAAAAACTCATGGTAATCTAATGAATCAGCTACATTTACATTGACTGTGCCTATGGTCATTTTTTGTCTTGTTGAAAATTTACTGTTTGCAAAAGAATGTATTGCAAAATATAATGGTTTGTTGATGGATCATCAAATCAAGCTCTTAGCCTGATGCAGGAAAACTCAAAAATCACATCATGTGCCCAAGAGTGTTGTCCAAATGCTTCTTGAACTCAGACCGGCTTGGTGCTATGACCACTTCCCTGGGGAGCCCGATCCAGTGCTCAAGAGCTCTTTGGGTGAAAAACATTTTCCTGATATCTAAACTAAACCTCCCCTCATTCAGCTCTGTGGCATTTCCTCAAGTCCAATCACTGGTCATGAGAGTGAAGAGGTCGGTACCCTCTGCTTCCCCTTGTGAGCATGTTGAAGATCTCAATGAGATCTCCCCTCAGTCTCCTCCAGCCTGAACAGACCAAGCGTCCTCAGTCGCTCCTCATGCCTTTTCTCCTCCAGACTCTTCACCATCTCTGTTGCCCTCCTTTGGATACTCTCTAATAGCTTCATGCTTGTTTTATATTGTCGCACCCAAAACTGCCCCCAGCACTTGAGGTGGTGTCACCCCAGTACAGATCAGAGTGGGACAATCCCCTCCCTTGCCCGGCTGGCGATGCTGTGCCTGATGTCCCCCAGGACAAGGCTGGCCCTCCTGGCTGCTGGGGCCCTGCTGACTCATGTAAAATGTGCCATCAATGAGGACCCCCCGGCCCCCTTCTGCAGGGCTGCTCTCCAGCTTCTTGTTCCCCAGTCTACACACAGAACCAGGGTTGTCCTGTCCCAGGTGCAGAACCCAGCACTTGCCCTTGTTAAAGTGCTTAAAAATATTTTAAGAAGCTGGACAGCTCTGAAGCCAGGAAGGGCACTGAGTTTTCTGCTCTCCTAATTCTTGAACAGAGGGTCTAAACACTGGGTCACTGGGACACTATAAAAAGTGTCTCTTTTTCCTCCTCTACAATGAGCTGCATTTACAAGCAAATACAATACTGAATTCATCTCTGAAATGTTCTGAATCTTCTGGCATGCTGTATATTTCTTCTAATAACATCTTAAAAAACTGGATTCTGAGACAATGCCATTTTCCTCTGCTTAGCTACTTATTACTTTTTTCTGAAACCCAGACTGGATGCAGATAGCTTGCATCTGCTGAGATATATATTCTCTAGAAGATCAGATGTGTAAAAGCGGGGAACAGTGACATGTTTAGGTAATTTCAGTGCATGGACCTACTGAGCAGAGGGAGTGCTCAGCTTTTATTATATTTAAGGCCTGAACAAGTCTTTTGCTGTATCTGCGCGCTTAGTGATTAACACTAAAAGTATATTTTATTTTATGGTCTGAAGGCTTGAAGACCCAGTGTTGGGGAAAAGTATTTTACATTATTAGGCAGCATGTATCTATATCCATACTTGTAAATTCAACGTAACTGACACTATTTTCTGATTGTGAGGCTGGCTATTCTGGAATGTTTTTTTTTTTTCATTGCAGTGTCATATTCTTAACTTTTCTATGAGCCCATCATCTTTTTACTCTTGGGCATAAGGGAGATAAAAACAGCAGGACAATATTGATGTTGATAATGAACATCCTGTCAAGCAGCTGGACCAGACCGTGAAAACTGAGTCTTTTTTTAGGAGGTCATTCCTTAGAGAATTTTACTTTCCTCTTATCATATCCAGAAGAAAGAAAGAAACTTATGCCAGTCTAGATTAAAAAAAGTTGTATTCTGTGACTATAAGTATTCATTTTCTTTCATGACCAAAATCTCTTTCAACTTGAAGTGTTCTTTGGACCACTTGTTATATAACAAGAAATGGTAAATATAAAGGCTCTATATGCTGTATCTACAACAGAAAATTACATTCACTATTTTCTTTTACTGGAGAACATCCATTGTCTAAATTACCTCATCTTATTTTTCTGAATAGCATTTTATCATGTCAAAACTGCCTTTTGGAAATTATCTCTAACCAGTACTAACCTATGAGCCTCACCTGGGGCTTATCTGAGAAAGGTTTTGCAAATCCAGATCAGAGTTGAAGTGCAAATTTCTAGTCTGTATTATAAGTGGGAAAATTCTCCCAACTTAAAGACATCAAGCTCCAGTGTCTGGAAATATTTCTTGTCTTCATTATTTTATCACCTTTGGAAGAACAGACAGGCAACTCAGGAGGACTATCATGAGTCAGAACTCAGAAGGCTGTCATGAGGTTATGCAGGGAAACAATTAAAATGGCCAAAATCCAACTAGAACTTAATCTGGTTAAAGATGTGAAAAACAACCAAATGCTTTTAGAAATATGTCAGCAACAAAAGGAGTGCTAAGGAGAATCTCCATGCTTCACATGTTGGGGGGGGGAATCATAGTGACAAGGGATGAGAAAGAGTCTGACATACTTAATGTCTTCCTTGCCTCAGTCTTTAATACTACAAGTTGTCCTCAGGTTGCCCAGCCCTGTGAGCTGAAATCCAGGGAGTAGAATGAAACCCCCATAGAACAAGGAGGAAACAATCAGAGATCTGATACCCCACTTAGACACACAGAAGTCTATAGGGCTGGGTGAGATTCACCCAAGAATACTGAGAGAGCTGATGGAACTGCTCACTGGGCCACTTTCAATCATTTACCAGCAGTCCTGGCTGACTGAGGAGGTCCCAGCTGACTGTAAATTAGAAAATACGATACCCATCTGCAAGACAGTCTGGCAGGACGATCTGGGGAACTACAGGCCTATCAGCCTGACCTTGGTGCCAGGGAAGATCCTGGAGTAGCTCATCTTGAGTGCCATCACATAGGTTGTACAAGACAACCAGGGGATCAGGCCCAGAGAGTATGGGTTTATGAAAGAGAGGTCCTGCTTGACCTGCCTGATCTACTTCTTGGAAAAAGTGATCCACTTGGTGAATGAGGGAAAGGCTGTGGATGTTGGCTGCCTAGATTTTAGTAAAGTCTTTGACACTTCTCCCACAGCATTCTTCTGGAAAGTCTGGCTGCTCATGGCTAGGTCAGGTGCAATATTCATTTTTTAAAAAACTGTCTGGATGATGGGGCCCAGAAAGTAGTGGTGAATGGAGTTAAATCCACTTAGTGGCTGGTCACAAGTTCCCCAGGGGTCAGTATTGGGGCAAGTCCTATTTAATATCTCTCTTCCTGGATGAGAGGACTAAATGCAACCTCAGTAAGTTTGCAGATGACACCGAGTTGAGCAGGAGTCTTGACCTGCTGGAGAGTAGAAAGGCTCTGATCTGGAGAGGCTGGATTTATGGGCCAAGGCCAATTATATGAGGTTCAACAAGGCAAAGTGCTGGATCCAGCACTTGGGTCACAACAATGAGTGCTACAGGCTGAAGGAAGAATGTCTGGAAAGCTTCCCGGCAGAGAGGGACCTGGGCATGCTGGTTGACAGTGGCTGAACATGAGCCAGTGTGTGCCCAGGTGGCCAAGAAGGCCAATGACATCCTGGCCACAGGATATCAAAAATAGTGTGGCCAGTAGTATGAAGGCAGAGATCATTCCCCTGTACTCAGCACTGCTGAGGCTGCACCTCAAATCTGTGTTCTGAGCTCCTCAATACAAACAAGACGTTGAGGGGCTGGAGAGTGTCCAGAGAAGGGCAATGAAGCTGGTGAAGGGACTGGAGCACAGATCTCATAAAGAGCACCTGAGAGAGCTGGGGTTGTTTAGCCTGGAGTAAAGGAGGGTTGGGAGGACCTTCTCTCTCTTACAACTGCCTGAAAGGAAGTTAAATCTTGGTGGGTGTCAGTCTCTTTTCCCAGCTAACAAACATTAGGATGAGAAGAAATGGCCTCAAGTTATTTCAGGGGAAGTTTAGATTGGATATTAGGAAAAATTTCTTCACCAAAAGGGTGGTCAGGCATTGGAACAAGATGCTGAGTTATATGGTGGAATCACCATCCCTGGAAGTGTTCGAAATATATCTAGGTGTGGCACTTGGGGACATGGTTTATTGGTGAAGGTGGCAATGGCATTTTACTGGTGTGACTCGATGATCTGTGAGCTTGGAGATATTTTCCAGCTGTAACAATTTTACACTTCTATTTTTAATTTATTATATTTTTAGAAATGTAGGCAGTTCTCTAGACTTCAGAGGAAGCTATGAATATAGCATTTCAACAAATAACTTGGCTGTCTTCTCTTACAGGTTTTCAAAAACCTATTCACAAAATTCCAAACACAAATATAAAGATTTTTATGGCTGCTTTGTCCAGCATTATGTGCAAAATAAGTTCAAATTCAAGTTTAATATAGAGTTCCAAAATAATATTCGACTAACTATAAAAGTTAGTTTATAGTACTATAATGTCCTGGCTCTAACCACTCAATTTAAGATTCAGTAACAAAGGGACACTATGTTCTTCCAAATAATAGGTACCATCAAGAGTCACATACTGAACAATTCTATTTTTGCAGGCAAAAAGACAGAGGTCTTGTAGAAAATATACATTTATAATCTCATTAAAATGGCATTGAAAAGAATATATGTAAGCAAATTAAGGAATTAAATAAGTGAAAAAAATGAAAGCAATAACAACTCCTTTATAATTTTCTAAGTTTTGAGGGCTTAATTTGTAAGTTTAAGAACTTAAAGAATAGAATTTTTAAACATCAGAATTTTGATGTTTAAAGTCATCATATGTATATGTGCCTATACATGTATGTTCTAGTAGATATATTGGTTGATGTTAAATTTTTCGATTTAACAGAATAATGTACTTTGATCAAGGAAAATTTGTGTATACTTAGATAAACAATTCACTTACCTCATAAAATCCAAACATCAAGTTATACAGTAAACAAACTCTAGTTTAATACAGAATCCTCTGCTAAAAATTCTCTGTTTAAATGTCAGGAACTAACAAATGAGGCCAGCAAATGATAATTGAGTCGATTAATGTACTGTGACAAGCTGGGGAAAATGAAGCATTTTCATGCTATATGGATGAAAGTGCTAGCTCTTGTAAAGCAGCTAACAGAAACATTTCTGGAACATGCCAATATGAGGCTTTTATCACATGCCTCATTCACATTTTGAAGTCAGTGCATGAGAGACATTAGCTTCTCCTTTGCATTCTGTTTAATGTTTTCTTTTTCTGTAGCAGTTTGTTAATGCACCGGTGATGACAGATTAGGACACAGACTTAACTGAGAGAATACATTTTTCTTTAGGAAAATAACAGTTATAGAAACCTATTAGCAGAAAAAAATAATAAAAATAATGGATGCCCTAAAAACTGGGATAGTTCCCATTTTTCAGAAAAGTAACCGATAATTGTTTAAAAAGTATTGTTATAGATGAATCAGTATTTGTAAAAGACAGCACTTTTTCTTGGAGTTTTCTTGTGAGTAATTTGTTAAAATACATTCAAAATGTCTAATTTTAGATTAGAGAGTGAGATCTTCAGACAATACCTAGCAAGCTTTTGTTGAAAGATCCCTGAGGGCACAGCTTAAGTCATGATTTATAATAGCTTTAACAGCTTCAGTTTTAACTTGAAAATAAAAGAATTATACTTACAGTAAGAAAAATTCTCATGTCTTTGACTTTTTCATTTAAATTAACACCTCTGATAACTTCTGAACAAGAACATACATTAATGTCATAAGTGGGATCAAACTAGACAATTTCAATTTTTACTATGAATTGAATCATTGCCTCAGGATGGAGGTTTATTTCTGAATTATTGTGCATTAGTTTCCTGAAATCAGACTGTGTTTTATTTCAAAGGTGCATGAAAATATTTAATTAATAAACTAGATTTCATCACAGTATTTAACAGTAAACAGGTTTATAGGAAAAGTAATGTGAATTTCCAATTCATTCTTACTCTTTTCATTGTCTAAAAGAGGCACAGATGGCTTGTTCATGAAATCCAAATTTTAAAATGTGAAAGAATGAATGAATAAGATATGAAATTTTTGAAAAACAAGAAAAAAAAGCCAGGTAAGGCCAAAAGCATGTGTGTATGTATGCATGTGTAAATATATATATACACACACATGTGGGGATCGGTGAACAGGCCTTTGTGTGTGTTGGGATGACCAGAAGGTTTCCCCCCGGGATGCTTTGTTCCTTGGTATGGTCTGTCCCAGTTTGAATTTCCTGGTTGGCTGTCAGCCTCATCACTCCCCCAGCATTCTCCTGTTGGTCCCCATTCCCTAATCCCGTCTTTCCCCCGGCCCCAGATAAAACTGGGGCCCTCAGGATCATGTTTCAGATTTGCTTTGGGAGTTTGGCTGTCAGCATGGAATAAACCATCAAGCAGGATGAAAAGCAGATCTTCTTCCTGCCTCTTTGCCACTTGACTGTAATACTGAAATGCCCAAGGTTCTGTGGGCTTGTGGGACCCCACAGAGCCGGACAACTACGGTATTAACTGGCGCCCAGAATGTGGAGCAGCCTCAAACTGCCCATGATGAGTGTCTCCAGCATGGCTGTGCCACTGGACATGAAAGTCACCTTTCTGAGCATCCAGAACTCCAAAGAAACCTCTGAGTTTTACCAGGGATCTCTGCGGAGATGACCAACAACCTTCTAAGGAAAAAGAAGACTGGCTGTAGTCGGTACACCATCCTCGAGAAATTTATTTGACCCCCGAAGGTAAAATGGGTCACTTTTGTATCCTTTTTTGTTATTTTATTATCTCGAGAGTTGGGAAGAGAGGAAGATGGCAGTAGGGTTCTCTCATCTTCTATGGGAAGTTTTCCTCCCAGTTCTAAGAGTCCTTGTTCGTGAAAATTTTCGTTATACTAGGGAAGGTTTTAAACATTTTGTTCAGTGGCTTTTTAAGAAATGGTTAGTTGAATACTTAAAACATTTTTTTCGATGGTTGTTTATGTCGGGAAAAGGGTATTTGATTTACAAGCTAGCAACAGCCATTGATAGTCTTGTAAAATGGTTAAAAA
>VZTI01000086.1:0-28721 GCA_013397865.1 Struthidea cinerea
CTTGGCAATAACAAGACAAGTCATCTGTGCCTCACACTCCAACTTCTTACCCTGTAGTGCTACCTGAGCATTTTCTCCTTGTAAACCCATGCGAGATCTAACCTCGTGAGATAGTAGGATACTGAACCCGGAGTAAAGACTATGATATATACCATATCCCACTTTTTCATACTTCCTAATAAAGCTATTCAGTGTCTGTCGAAAGCATAAATACTTATTTTATGTAGTTGTTACTAGTACGTTGAATTTTGTAGTACCTATTGCTTATTGCATTGCGTTATCAGGATTTCTCTGGTTTGCCCGAATAAATAAATTGTAAATACAAACAGAGATTTGAAAAATGTCCATCACTTCAGAATAAACAGATATTCTATTTCAATTCCATTTATGGTCTCCTTTGGCATACAAACTAATGTAGAATACGGCTTTTTTCATGGGCGCTTTGGTTAATATTTGCATTGTTATGTGGTGCTATTAAATGCATCAATGCTTATTTGAGAAACCGCTCAGCTTTAAACTGAAGATCAAAGGGGTTTATTTTGTTAAGGACACCTTTGTTTGGGTAGCCACTTTGATCAAATAAACCAATATTGTAAGAATTCTCGCTGAAATTAAATGAATGGAGCCAGAATTACCATTAGCGTACTCTGATACTGAATTTCCTGTTTCGCACAACGTAAAGCCTGCTCCTTTACACTTGACAGTCAGATATCCTAAAAAGAAGATCGCTGTAGCAGACAGGAGTTGCCAGGCTCTAACACCGGTGAAGACAATTTTCGAGTCATTTTTACATTTAGCTTTCTGCTCCCCTCTGTTTTTTAGAGATTATAAACAAGCTGTATGTGTCCAGCGCTATGGTATAGCGTATTTATCCCTGTTGCAAGGAGTCTAAACTATTACCAAAAGACTGATACCTGCCTAAAACAAATCAAAAAGTTTTAATTTTGTTTTCCCCCGTTCAAACACTCGCTCTAGAGCAAGAGATGCAGCAAGTCAAACAGCCGTGCTTTTTCTCCATATATTACATGCCGTAAAAAGCAGCGGAGGTGAAAACAGTGATTCCCACACATATGTGTGTTTAAATTAATCTCATACTAGTATATAATAACGCCATTATTGCAAAAGTATTATGCACTTAGAATTGATTGTAAAATAAATTAACTGCGACACTGCGCTTGCAAAGCCGACCGTCAGCCCAGAACTGGCGATAATCAGCAACGCCCGTCAGGAGTAAAGTGCTTTTTCGCTCCTTTTTAGTCCAGCGCATTTGGGACACTACCTTAGGCCGTACCTGGCTAAGGCTGGTGTACTAATGGCTTTAGTTTTATGGCTGAGGTTGTGACACTTGCCGACCCGACGTGCCGGGACTCAGAGCTCTCAATGGCAGGCCAGCTGTGCCGAGAAGGGTCACGCACCGACGCACGGCCGATACCCAGAGAAAATACTGAATTAAACAGAATCCGAATAGCGTTTAAAGAAAACTCATGCAGGAAGAAAGCGTGTGCATTTTTCCCTGCAGATAACAGAATACTCAACTGAGGGAATAAGCAACATGACTTCCAAGCAAAACAAAACCCAAGTAGGTAACAACGCTGTGCTCTAAGGGAGCGGGTCTGTTTCCAGTGGTTCCCAGAGCAGCTCCCAGCTCGCACCACATTACTGACTCGGGCAAGACTAACCAACTAAGGAGTTTAAGCCGTAGGAAAGAGTATTACCTTTTTTTAACCAGTTGATCTTGTTAAAACGCCAAAATTTCCCTTTCACTCTAATTAGCAGAAACATTTTCGTCAGCCAAGGGAACAAATCCCGCAGGGGCTTGTACTGAAAAAGTTCAGCGAGTAGAGGGATTTCTTGCAAATAAAGCTTACAGCAATTTTTAGGGCTGCCACTTTCAGCAGAAAAGAAAATGTTTTTTCTATATAATGAACATGAGGTAATAAACTAAGCAACTGTAGTTGACTTTGTTCGGGAGATTTGTTGAAACCGTTTCTACAGCTCATTGACCTGGGATCAAAGAAAGAAAGGTGTGTTTTGAATCTAAGCCGAGAAAGTAAAAGCTCCCTGGTTTGTGCAGAAAATGTTGCCAGTTTGTGACCCTTCCTGTGCCCCTGGCGTCATAGACAGATTATCTCGCTTCTTTTCTAGCTTTTTGTTTTGACTGTGTAGGCATTTTCGAATTGTAACTTTAAAACACACAGCGCTGCGCTGCTCCTCAGTCCAGTCGCGCTCTGCGCTCAGACCTCACTTCCCCGCAGCGTTTAATAGGGAGCTTCTTCTGACACTCCTGAAACCTTCGTGGTCGCACGACTCCTGGGGTCATTCGTTAACTTTCCCAACCTAACAATGCCACCGAGAGTTCATCCTTCTGATTTATTGACCTTTTAAACCCGCCGGTACACAGCGCGGGGGGCGCGGAGTGGGGATCCTCCGGCGAGAGATGTGTTTCTATTTCAGGTCCATTACAGAATGCGGTGTTGGAAGTGGTGCTCCCAGCGTTATCAGAGCCGACCACAAATGCCACATGAAAAGCAGCAAACATCCGGAGGGTTTCCTGCAAATCGAGCAGTTTCCCAAGACAAGAGCCTTTTTTTTTAGACGTGTATTTAAAGGCAGCACACTTTGCCTCTTTAAAGCGGTTCAAAACCACTAAATGAAAGCAGCCCAGCCCGACAGCGCTGCACAGTGCAAGAAATCTCCCCAAACGAAGACTTTTCGGGACTTTGCGTTAGGGAATTGAGTGTATTGCAAAAGCCCTGGTCAGGAAGGACCCACTATTGAATGGAAAAAATTAAAACCCCAAAAATGAAAAATGTCCCTTTCAGAAACTCTAACTATGGAAACACCATTAATTACTTTACAGCAAAGTAATGGTCCCCAGCATCTAGAAAGTTACTGCTTCGCCTGCCTCACTTTAATCTGCGAGTTGCTTTCCAGCAAATGCACACAGACTTGAGGAAAATTTGCGGCTCACAACTGCCCTCAGCATCCGAAGCGGAGCCGCTTCGCTGGAATCACATCCCATCACCGCGGGCCTGGGGACAGGAAATTGGCTATGGGACTGCGAGGCCTCGCACAGGGAGCTCCCTGCATCTGTGCGCGGCTGCTTTGGGGGGTGTTAAGCAACGGTGTACCCGCAATTTAAGACTGAAGGGCGTCTGGCGGGGGGAGCGGGACGTGCGCGACTCCCATTCCGAGGTAAGAGCGCTTTCGCCTCCCGGCGGACACGAGCGGGGTCCCCCCCGCCAGGTGATGTGTCCCGGCCGGCAGGCTGGGGGCGAGGCTCGGACCCGCTGCTGCCCAGCTCGGCCCTTTCCCCCGGCGCTCCCGCTGGCTCCCCCTCGGGACGGGCCGCTCTCCCGCAGCCCCTGGATGCCGAGTTGAAGAGGGAATTCTGAAAACGGCTAGAGAGAAATGTCACACATTTATCTACAAGGGGCCCCGGGCTCAGCAGCAGCCAAATGTCCCCGGGGTAGTGCAGGGATTGCCCTTTGGGCAGACTCAGCCCTGGGTCTCCCGAACGCATAGGAGAAAGGAGAGCCGTGGACTACCGCCCTACTTCTCTCATCCTTTCTTCCCGGTGCTAAGAAATATGTTCTTTACACAAATCCATGCATCTTGCCAACCATCGTTCTTTCAGCTACAGAGTGCCATGTACCATGCCCATGTCACTGCAGTGAAGGACGGTCAGAAAACTTCCTAGTGGGAAGGAAATGGCTTTTCAATGAAGTTACCGAACGTTAATGTTGAATTCCGACAGTACATGTTCTGGAGGACCTGAGGTGCAGGAGAGAGCATGGACGATGCCTTCTCCCAGGAAAGGGTTAACTCTCGCCGACCGGGCTGCTTGGGCTTGGCTTTAACGCGACTGTAACGCCTTCGCTGACCCCGCCTGAAGGCAGAACCCAAATGTATGGGAACCAGTGGGAAGTGGCATGTTTAACCAACACGAGTGCTAGGTGCTCCTGTAGTACCTCTTCCAGACAGACAATATGTGGACCCAAACAAAGTTTGAATGACACTGAAATAACATTATTTTCATGAGGAAAGCATAGAAGTGACACTTCTCTCAAACTGCTAACAGCATAATCTAGACCTAAGTCTCATCACCCTTTATACTAATAAATTTACATACTCCTTTGATATAAAGATCAATTAATGAGACTAATATCACAGACCTGTTGCATATTCCTTTGTAAAATAAAATTTCAATAGTTTGGTTACATGAGTTCCCAACTTCGTTCTGGTTTCGGTGCCCCTTGGTTTGAGAACGAGTTGCATAGGACCATGAAGCAGTACAGTAGCTGAGGTCAGTTAGAATTCCCCTACACTTGAATTTCCAAGAACAGAAGTCCTGTTACTTTTAATATTTATTTATACACTAGTCATTAAATAAAAGGAAAAAAAAAAAGGGAAAAAAAAGAATGCTCTATACAATGCTGGAGCCACTCCAAAAGTTCAGTGATCTGATATGACCTGGGCAAGTTGGCCCAGCCTCTGTTTGTATTTATGCTGGTTTTATGTCAGTGGAGCTACTGCTAACTTGTCGTACTGTAAGATTTATTCTGACACACTAGATGTTGAAATGATGGGCTAGTCAAGGACAAGTCATGTAACTGTAGAATTAAAAAGCTGACCCCAGTTACACTGCAGTGAAAAAAAAAAATTGCTTCACTGGTATCACTCAGCTCCTAGAATACCCTTAATAAGGCCAGAAGAATGAATGTCATAGATATTCTCTAGAAGGTGAGTTTTACACTGTGTATAATGCTATTGCAGTCTTGTAATACATATCTATACGCTGCTTTATTTAGTAGGCAGCAATATTTTACAGTAATTTCAAAGGGTGAAGTTCGCTGTCGTTAGCCAGAATAAAAGTGTTTTATTATGCAAATGAGAAAGTAGCTGGGCTTGGGACTGGGCAGTTACTTCCAACATGCCAGTTACTCATGGCCACAGAAGAGATGATCTGTGATTTTAGCATATGGAAATAATCCTATGCTAGCTGTTTAGCAGAAGTAAGTTAGAAGTACTAATAAAAATACTAAATGAAGACTCAATCCAAACATCAACAGCTTGCCATATGCAGTTTTGATGAATCAGCAGGGATGAATATGTTAGATCAGAGAGAAACTAAGAATGGATTTAGATCCTCAACAACACTAAAGAAGAATAAAACCTTTTTCCAAAATGGACAACGATGCATTTATTTTAAAATAAAATCATAATCCCTGAAATTAGAAACAGTGTTAATGTCATTTTTAAATACCTGTTCTGTTACCTGACCAGAAAGGGTATTCTCTATAAGCAAAACATAGGAACAAAAAATTTGATATTGTTTAAACCAAATTGTTTAAGGTTTTAATTTTAAAATGTGCCCAGTGGAAATGCACTGTATTTTCATCATATCTTTGCAATTACATTCAGTGGCAAAGTGCACAACAGATGACGCTTGACATTTATTTAGTTAAATAAACTACAGAAGGAAAAAAAGCCTCATCAGGCAGTTGGAAGGTTTGAGAAATTAGTTTGATTTCATTTCTTGATAGCTACAGCTGTTTTGTTTTATGAAATTTGTTTTCTCTGAGTACTTTTAATGCATAAAGTGAATTTTAATTTTCATATCCATTGTTTTTACATTAGTTTACTAATATTAGTTCAAATCCCAATTAGTTTCCATTTAAATATAATGTGAAGTTGCAGATTATAACAAAAAGACATCTGTACATCTTCCAAATCCAAAGCAGTCAATCTGATCATGTTTCTAACACTACCACACTCACCGTACTGACACACATCTGCTTGCTCTACTGGGCACAATGAAATCTACAATTTCTCTGCCTAGAACAATTAATATTCAGAGTTCTGAACACCTTTGACTGCCACTGAGCTGTGAGAGAAGGAAACAGCCCCTCATGGGATCATGCCTGGCACAAAAAGTAACAACATAAAAAAGACAGCTAAGCTTCACAAACCTCCAAGCCAAGCTGAACAATGCAGGTGGGTGAGTTTTTTGATCCAGTCATTATTACCTGGGCTTGAGGTACAGAATTGCCTAGCTACAGTTCAGCAGTCACACCTATTTCACTTGCCTGGCCTATTTCTGTTTGAATAAAACCCAAGGCTGAAAGTCCCCTTTCCTCCTGCTTTGTCCCCTTAACACCACCTTTTTATCTTCACAACACCCTTTGAAGGGTATTTACTGAAAGGATGAGAGAGCGGTTATCACACAGAATGGAAAACTTAAAAAAAGAAGACCAGGCATTTCAATAAACTTTCTCTGTAGCTAGATCAAGGACTAGAGATCCTCACTCCTACTGCAAACAGCCTGCAAGATCTAAGACGATTTCTACCCAGCTATCTCCAGTTTACCCGTTCCATTAAGATAGGATGCCTGTTTAACTGAGTTCTACATGTAAATGTTGCATGAACATTCAGTTTAGAAATCTTGCTTTAATGACCTTTTCAGTTTTTTAAAAATTAGTCAAGTCTTGTTTAGGAGACAGTTTATGTAGAGCTAGATGTACAGTGTCAACAGACCTCTACCATTAAAGCCTGGAGAGGTTTGAATTGAAGCAGCAAGGTGGATTACTATACAGCTTTAATTTCTGGTTTTACATGTGTGTAAATACACTTGACACAAAAGGACAGCACATTCATGCTTCTTTGATTCATACCAGCATCCTGCAAAAAGTAAAGGTAGTAAGTCACTCAGCACAGGATAAAAGGAAAAATGCCTAAGTAATATTAACCAACCACAAAGGCCAGAGTTGGAATTGGAGCACACCAAAATTATCTGACACAACAGTAATACCTAACTTTCCATAGGCTTCTCTTTGCAGCAGTCTTCTAGCCTTCCCTCCCAGCTGGTGAAAAGTTGCAAGATTTATGTTGCAAGCCCTCTGCTACTCCAGGAAACAAGGATAACGAGTGTTGACAGTTGCTAGAAACACATTATACGTCAGTACATGCGAGTGCTCAAGTACCGTGAGAGTACCGTTTGAAAATAAAATCTGAACTAAGACAACCCAAAACGTGAAGGTAGTTCAGTTGACGATCACTCACCAATCACCAGAGGGAGCCCATTTTCCCCAAAAGCCAACATTTGTAGTACAGCCGACCTGCTGGGACCTCAGGACTACCCTGCTAAAAACTCTTCAGCTGCTGGGAGGAGTAGCTGCCAGCCAAGGGAGCCACATTGACACACTGTGAACAGGAAAGGACAGAGTGTAAAGGATTTTTGTAGCTGCTTGATTAGTACTTTCTGCAGCACAAAATATTAGTTATTGAAGAAGTTGCTGCATTAGACTTTCAAATGGAATGTGAGAAACCAGTCATATATCCACAGCATGTCACTGACAGATGTAAACATTTTATACTGTCCTAGGTAGGCTTCTTGTTACTGTTTGTTAGTCTGTATTTGTGATATATTGCCATTGAATACTTTAAGACAGATTCTTGCAAAAAAACTATTGCTTTTTCAATAGAAAAATAAAATTATTTCAAAAAAAGACCCATCTCAATTTACCTTTCCTCAGGGGAGAACCAGCCTTCTAATATATTAGTGTATCTCATACTTTCTTTAAAGTCCAATTGAAAAACTTTAGCAATATAATTTGCATTTCAACGAAGCACAGAATTAAGTCTGAGCTCATAGCTAACCCTGGAACATGTCCTGCTCAGGAAGGACCTGCAGCTCCTTCCAGGGTCAGACTGTGTGTGCACACAATGTTTGGAACAGGGCGTGATACAGAGGTCCCTTGGCAGCTTTCAGAACCTGACAGAGTTGTAAAAGTGGGAGTTTTGTGTTGCTAGGTGGTTTGGTTTTTTGTTTTGGGTTTTTGTTTTTGGGTTTTTTTAATCTTTGGCCAGGTAAACAAAAGATCTGTTTAGCAGCAAAACTCCCCTGCTGCCTACCTGAACAGGAAAATCTTGCTAGTGAAGACACAGTTACATCAGCAAGCATGTGCTTCTGCCACTAGAAGATTACCTACAGTTTTGTACCTTCTGGTATCTGTCCTTTTTTTTCCCCTTCAATATCATGAAATATTATTGAGTTACTTCTTTTGCTTTTAGTATCTTCTGTGTTCTTCATGTTTGCTTCTTAATCACTGATTAACACGTTTCCTCATCACTTTTCACAGATACTGTGAACCAGCAGTCAGTAGATGCCACAGCACAGACCTGATCTACTGACAAGTAAAAATCAAGCCCTATTGATTATTTCCCTTCCATTGAAGGCATATCTGTGTGTGCAATCATTTTTAAAATTTCCTTTTCATCTTTGCAAGAGTGTAGCCACACATTTTTTGTCACTTGTCAGACTAATTCAATAGCAAAATCTAAGCAACAAAAATTGGATCTGGGTAAGTAATAGTAGTACATAAGTTGCTAATTAATAGCTGTACAATTTTTTAAAAACTAATTTTTAGAATTTTCTTTGCAGCCTGTAGCATCAGAAACATCCTGAAATACAGTCAACTGATTTTTATTTAAAGATGTGATTACAAAACTAAGCTGGCTCTATCACCTGTCTTTGGAAGAGTTCCATATCAGTGGGGACTCACTGGCCCATCATAGATACTGAACCCCAACACAGCACTGGCTAAACACCAGCCTACCAGAACTTCACTTTGCAGCAGCACCAAGTTAATCTGAAATTGAAACAAGAAGATAAAATAAAGATATTCACTTGATTACACACAGGAACGAGTTTGGAATCTGGGAAATCCCTTTGACAGGTGCATACAGGGTTTATGTCTCAAAAGAAAGAGAGACTATTAAGCACATGCAAAATGAAAACATATTCAACAGGTAATTTTTACAATAAAGAGTTAAGTTACAGATCTTTTGGTGGTATGATTACTGATTTTATGCATGTCTTTATAAGCCACAGCCTTTTGCGTCATTGGCTCAACATGAAATTTCAAATTTCCTGTTTCAAAATTTCCTTAAACAAAAACAAATACTACTGCTCATAGCTACCTGTAAGTGATTAGTAAGCATGCTTTATTATTCAAAGAGAAAAAATTACTCAAAACCATTTTTCCTTTGCAAGTGATTTTCAATAAAATAGAAATTTAAGAAATCTGTATTTGAAAACTGGTGGATTGTGATATATGTTCAGATGCTGTCTCAAACAGAAGCAGAAGATTACTTGCACAGCCTTTGCAGAAATACTTTCCCAGCTTTCCCTGTACTTTCACATGTTGAATTGATTGGATTAAAGTCATAGTGATGAGAAGAGGTATAGGACATGCATTTTTTCTTATAGTACTATAGTAAAACACTAACAGGGTTTTTAATGTAGTTCTCTAAGCAGTGAGTGTTTAGATAGCTGCAATAGCACAGTTTACAAAAACTTCAAATGTAATGCTGAAGTATCCAGATGTCCAAGATGTGTACGTAATTAGGATTAAAACAAACCCCTTTGTTATAAAGACAAGGACACGGACTGCTGATTATTGGCTGCTTCCACAAAGCACAGATTATTGCTCATCTTTACCCACACAACAAGAGTTTATAGGTTCACAAACACTTAATATGATTTCATGCACCGAATAGCCATGCATTAAAATAGTTATTTGTATAGTTGTAGATCTGAATCTATCCTACAATACTGAAACAAGAGGTGAGTAGAAAGACATCTGTATGACAAAATTTGATAGAGATACAGCGAAAAAATTACTTTTCCAGCTCTGCAAATAGTAGTGATAGAACTTAGTAAATAATTAATTATATATATTTTAACAGAAATAATTTAAATAATAATGTGGATTAGATACAATGCTTGGCACCAGAAGTAATTTGGACATATCACTGGGAAGATCACAAAGTGTTCAAGGTTGCATTTTAAATTTCCAGCCAGAATCAATATATCTCTCCTAGCTGCTTTAGAAATGTAATACATTCACTAGGGAAAATTTTCTTTCAAGAACTAATTATTATCCACTGCTCTGGTAAAAGTGATTAAAAAATGGATAACCAGCTTGAATCTTAGAAGAAGTGTTGGTTTTGAGGTTAGTAGTATTAAGACAGTTCTCCAGAAAGTAACAAATCAAAATCCATTCTATAAATTTCACAACAACAGACTATTAAAACCCCAAAGCTCTTGATTCCAAATGTTTAAATGCTTTTTTTTTGTAAACCTAAGAGGAGGAGCTCTGGCCATACCCTAGTTCCATGGAATAGCTGCATGTATAACAGAAGAATGATCCAGGAAGGAAGAAGCTGAGTGCTACCATTTCAGAAGATTTTCAAGGGTCTACAACTGTGCAGACCAAGATCACAGAAGCAGCTGCAGCTTCAACTCTTTGTCACGAGCTAAATGGGACATTATTTTAAATGGCCATTGTATTAAGCACTAAGGCAAGACCTAAGGAGATACAACAGTCCTTGAGAATTCCCATGTGACTGAAACACTAGATGATCACCTAAAAGTGATGTTTACCAGGCCTCTGCCTACTGCTCTTACCTTGTAACTAAGGGCATTCTGAAAAAAATAATTCATGCCTTTTATTTCTAACCCAGCTTTTTTTTTTTTTTTTTAATATATCATCTCACTCCAAAGGGCATTTAAATACTATTTTTCACCCAACAAACGCTTTACAAAGATATGCCAGCATTGCCAACACTGTTCTGGACCTTTGGGAATTCAGGACAAACAAATGTTCAAGCTAACTTGTCCAGAGTCACAACAGAGCAGAAGGCGGCCATGGATCATGTGCCTCTCCCTTTCCCTTCTCAGTTTTAAACATAGTTCCATGCTGAACTTAGAGACTGGCTTTAGGCTCCCTTTCTCCCACATTCCTGTTAAAACTCTGGCAGAATCAGAGCATCATTAGGAGTCTTTGGCAGATTTGTCTTTGGTAGGGTGCCTCGTCAGGGAGTAGCAATAACAGGTTGTTTACAGTCAGTTGCGAAAAGGGCCAATCGATAGTCCAAAAGAAACTGAGTCATGAGGAACTCAGACCTTCCCTTCTACTGTGCATCCTGTGAGCTGTTCTGGAACTTCAGCTTAACTCTCCTTTCTTTTAAGCTTAATCACCTTTTTCCATGTTGATGCTAGAAAACTGCAAAGTGGCAAACAATGCACATGGAACAAAATTGGCATTATATTACATATATACACTATAGGGTATAAATCAGTATTTACTGTATACTACATTTGACTACATAACTAGTACTAGTGTAGCTATTTTCTCCCACTATTTTCACTACAGAAAGCACAATGGCAAGTTGAAGACTGATTTTAAAAGCGTACCAACATCTCTGATAACAAGAAAAGCAAACTAGCAAATAATGAATAATCAGCTAACTTTTTATAGTTACTGTACTGCTGTCTAAGTACTGTTGACTAAGTATGAGTAAAATTTCAATTTAGATAATTTCTTTTGGCTCTTTACAGTTTTGTTTACACAGTGACTTCATACTGCCTTATTTCAGGCTCTTAACTAAGGGATTTGAAATAGTTTGTTGAAGATAAGTGGGAAGAACACCCCCCAAAAGAAAGGTGTCTCTTTTTATTTTGCATTTTTAAGCTCTGGATAATTCCAGTTGTGAATTACTAAACTATAGCTCTGGATAATTCCAGTTGTGAATTACTAAACTATAGCTATACTCCCTCCAAGCAGCAACTACATACAACTACATACAAAAGTTCCTTTATAAATAATTTGCATAGAAATTTGGAATATTTCCTCTATAAATATGTATAGTCATTAGAGATACACACGTAGTTTCCACTAAGTTTCACAGATATATTTTTTCCTCTGTAGCAAAACGCACAGAGAAGAATTTAAACAGTAAATTTTTTATACGTATTTCTTTGCAAAATGAAAATCAGAGATTGTTTATCAGTGGTTCGCTATCAAAATGGAAGGATTTCTAGACTAAAGTTTTATATCGATCAACCAGTTGTAAAAAGAAACTTTTTCTCAAGCTGACTGAAGAGGGCATTTATTTATTACAGTTACAAACTTCTAGAAAGTGAGGAGAGGCATCAAGAAATTTCAAGAACATGACTAATTAAAATTATCTTGAAATTTACACAAATGGCCCAAACATAGTAAGATGAAACTCAACATGAACAAATGCAAGGTGTTTCAGTAAGGCTGGAATAATCTACATTAAAGATCAAGAACATAAAAGTAAGTAGCAGTAACAAAGAAAAAGTCTTGGGGGATAATTGTAGACGACAGGTTAACACCAGTCAAGAAAGTCATGCTGCTGAAAGGAAGTGAAAAAGACCCACCACACTGGGCTATGTAGCTATGCATGTTCTCTCCAGCCTGTGAAGCAACCCGCAAAAAGACAAAATAAGAGTTTTCACCTCCCTAGACAGTTGATGCAGTACAGATTAATATCCACTGAGGATAGGACAGAAAATCATTACTTAACCTGAATTAAGAAAAGTTCAGCTATAATGAGAAGAAAAATGCTCCAAAGAAGCTGAAGACAGGGAAGTGTTGGAATATACTGCCTATGGATAAAGCATTCCAATTTTTATAAATAGAGTTCAAATACATTTTAAAATCAGGTTGACAAATCTGTTAAAAATGGCACACATACAACTGGTTTTGCTTCAGGTCACAGAATGGTTGAGGCTGGATGGGACCACTGGAGGTCATCTGGTCCAACTCTCCTGCTCAAGTAGAGCCACCTAGAGCCAGTTGCTCAGGACGAAGACTCCACAGCCTGTCTGGGCAACCTGTGACAGGAAGACTAGTCAGCCCCTGAAGTCCCTGCTGGCCTTAAGTTTTCTGAATGGAATGAAAAATCATTCTAATATTTATCTTTGACTTTAAAACTTGCTAATTTATCTTCATTTTATATTTAAACCCTTATTTTACCCTTTCAATTTAATAATACGGACCTGTTTGTTTAGGGGTTGAAAGAAAGCATTTCTAAAATAAAATAGAATAAATAGACCTTATACCCAGGAATTATGCAAACAAATAACTTCTTGGCAGTATTGCCCTTGAGAAAACTTTGTAACTGTGCAATTCTGATTTTGCATTGCACACTCAGATCATGCTATTTCTTCCTAGTTTAATTTTCCACCTCATGCATAGTGTACATTAGTTGCATCGGTCAGCCTTGTGATGAAGATAAGGCAGATGTTCCAGTCAGCTTTGATATCAAATGCCTCATGAGGTATTTAGTATTTCCAGTGAATGGAACAGAAAAAATCTTTTGCACACACATATTACTAATTGTTCACAGAAAGCTGTGAAAAACTAATATTTAAAATTATAGAAGCTACACAAAGTAAGTATATTCTGAAAAGCCTATTTTTCAAATGAGTTTCGGGGATTTTTTCTAACCCAAATGTTAGAGTTAAAAAAGTTAAAATCAATACTCAAATTTGAAAACCATCCCAAAGAGAACATGACAGAAATATCTTTCAAGGAAACATACACTTTCTTCCTCCCATTTAATAATCCAGAATCATATATGTTTAATACTGACCTTGCAATTCATATGTAAGTACATGACAGGTCACAGGCAATTAACATCTCTGTAAGCATCTCTATCCTACCACAGTCTTGCTTTAAGATACACTGCTGCATTTTAGAATACCTTTCCTAAATAAACTCCAGAAAGTAAATACTTAAGACAATAGCAAATGAGGGTTGAACGAATGTAAGAACATCAAAGGTTCTTTGAGGGAGCTGAACCACAAGAGAAGCTTTGAACCCGGGTTAAAATGTCACAGGGTGCTACCTGAGCACTGCATTTATCAATTTAATTCCTTCAGAATCAACAAATAAACTTTGTGACAGAGATAAAGAAAATTTAAACCTGTGTTTCTTAAAGCTGTCTTTGAAGTTACTTTATGCCTTAATGTATAACTACCATTTTAGACACACATTTCAGAACAGTAAAAAAAAATTCTCAGCAAAGCAGTGAAAAGATGCAATCATATTGCGTCCCAGACACAACACCTCCCAAAAAGCCTAATTATCATCAAATAGTAAAATAACACTAAAACTCGTTTTCATGTTATTGAGAATTTTGGGAAATAGGTACCATTTTTCTACTCAAGTAGTGCATCCCTCTTTCCAAGATGACCAACCACAGACATTAAATACAGAACACTATCTAACAAAGTAAATAACACTACAGAAGCTCAATTAATGAGAAATTCACAGCACTAAAAAATGTGCCCGGATCTATTAGCCAACCTTTTGAAATAGGACTCTAAAACTGTGCTTGTGAATCTGAGTATTAGTAGCTAAAGGCCTGTTTGCATTCACATCCGTACTTAAAACAAAAAGATTTCTTTCACTGGTACCAGTTCTTTGTACAGTAATGCATAGCTGAGAAGTGCTTCTAAAAGTCTCCCCCACAAAACCATTCCATTCACTGAGGTATCAAAACAATATTTTTTAAATTTGCTAAGTCTTGATGAAACCCTATCCCATGTAAAGTACTGCCTCGGTCCCTCCCTGTTCACACAGTGGAAGGATGGGCAGACAGCCCCTGTTATTGTTTTTCTTTTTCTCTTTTTTTTTGATTCCCTCCACTTTGACATTGTCTGAACTGCAGCAGACAAAAATACCAGCTTCTGATGTACAATGAAGAGAGTGAGGAAAGGGAAGGTCAGCTTTCTCATGCTTCCCATAATTGGAGGAATCAAAGAAAAGAAAATGGCCTGTGATGATTTAATTGTAAATTAGAAAAAGTCGTATTTTTCAGAAGATGGATGCATAGGAATAAGTATGATGGAAGAATACATTGGCAGTCAGGATGTTGTTGACTATTTAAAGAGGATACCAACTTGATTTACTGTATAGAAATTTCTAGGGAGAATTTTTAGCTCTCTTAAAAATGAAGTGATTTGGTTTTGGTTTTTTTTTTTTACCCAGAGCACACCAAGAATCCTTCCAAGAATTTGTGAGTACAGTAATTAAAAAAAGTTCTGGTAATAGGCAGAGTTTTAACAACTCACTGCTGTACTTAGGCAGGTACATTCACAGATACATTCACAGCATCAATCATTGCTTTTTCCACTTGCTAGAGAGACCAATGCCACAGTCCACATAAAAACATGGCTTTGGCCCAATCCTATGACTTTACGTTTGAATTTTATTTCAGCCTACTACACTCAGATATTCGGAATCAAGTCAGTGATGATTTTAACTGCAAAGAATATCTGAAACACACAACAGCTATAGTTGAAACAGATGAAATTGACATTGAAATAGTACATTTATGGAATTTTGTTTATTTTACACCAATATGGGAATAGGAAAACACACACTGCATCTTTGAAGCAGTGAAGGGAGCTCAGTGTACCAGATGATGAAATGTAGAAGATTAATTCCCAGTGATAGTTCTCAAAAGACATGGCTAATTTCTCTCAAGATGTAGGATTACCACGGTGGCCCAGAGTGGGGTACAGCCAGTTTCATTTTATGGGCTGTTTTGCTCAAACACCCCTTCCCTGGAGAATCTGTCTATGACCAAGCACAGCATGAAATATTTGGTAACAGATTTTTAAAAAGCAGTGTGAAAATGGAACAGTAAAAAATCCACAGGATTTCTTTTCTACTAGGTATTAATGCAGGAGAAGTTCATAGAAAATTCTATTTAAGGAGTAGAAATCACACAGTTATGCAAACAGAATATATTTTCTGCAAGTATCATGGAACCTGACAGGTCAAGACTCACTTCTGCAGAAGTCTTTCAGCTCTGCTTCAATAAATGTCATACTCACATATTGTTATGAAAAACAGCTTTTAAATTGGACCCCCATGATCCAATGCTGCCTTCTTGAACTCTGACAAGCTTTATTGTTTGGTATGATTTTCTGATAAAGAACTTTTTCTGGGCTGTTTAGGAGAGAGATTACTAGATTTTAATCCAAAGAGTTCATGAACAATGTATGTACATTCTTGCTTCAGAAATACCTGGCAACGATGCTGTACAGCAATTCCAACCAGACTATCTGTGTAAAAGATAAGCAGATTTAGCCAAACATGCCTTTATCCAGGATTGCAATGCATACACAGAATCCTGAAAAACTTCCAACTTCAGAAATTTGCTGTTTGTTTTGGAGCACCTGTATCAATAACATCAAAACATACCACAAAGGTATTGACTGCTCTTCTGCCTGACGAAATTGAAAAGGAATGTTTTGCTTTTAAATCTGAGAAGGAATAAAATAAAAGGAAATGAAAATGAGCTATTCATAGGATAAGTTAACAAGAAGAATCTAACAGTTAACTTACAGAGTCTTTAATTTTTGCCATGACAACAATTCTAGGATGTTTTCATGTCTGGAAAATTAAACTCTCTCTGCACTTTTGAGGGGAAAATTGTGTCAATACCATTCCATGTCTTCTCATATATCCTAGCTCTGTCATCTCAAAATCTTAATTTGAGTTCAAGGCTTTGTTAACACCTTTATGCCCTTGTCTTGGGGTGACAAGACAAGGGCATAAGGTTGTCCAAACTAGGACAGCCCTAAATAAAACAAGGTCACTTTTAAAATGGAGTCACGTCTACTAAGCAGGGAAAAAAAGGATGCAAAAAGGTACATGTGCTTGTCTGACAGTTACACAGCTGGGAATGTGCTGATACCCTGCCCCAGCACAGAGCTGAAAATTGCACCCCAGAGAGCACAGGTGGGAGCTAAATACCAGATTTAGAACAATTACCTTCCTTCCAGGTAAGAGACAGTCTTCCACTAGATCTGTCTCTTTGGGTGTCTGTTCCACTATTAATCACTCTTTGCCTGTTGCTTTCCTATGACATCTTAGCCACGTCCATATGCATTATTTATCACTTTTCTCAACTGTGTCTTTCTTGTGTGTTATGAACAGTCTGATATACTTCTTATTTTGTTTAAATATATGCCCATTCTAGTCAAAGGGGATATATTTAATCATATGATCCTTCTAACCACTAACATGAGTATTCTGATTTTGCTTTTGTTTTATTCCCTGTTATACAACAGAGTTTTTTTGTTACATTACTAACCACATTTTTTTCCCATCAACCTGGTTTGTTTCTTTTTTTTCATTATTCTTCACCTCAGATTGCCTAGGTTTGCAGAAGTTGGCTGACTATGATGACATGAATGAAAGCTTGAAAAGAGAAATCCAAAGCTGTGCAATATTTAGGATTAATGTCCCTTTCTACATTCAATATTCTTTTATAAAACAAGATCCTGAAAGCAGAGTTCTCCCAATTCCATACACAAAACAGACACACTCTCCATGAAACTGTTACATGTAATACTGCTTTCTGCTAGCAGGCAAAAGAAGATGTATTTGGGACGCTTAAATGGAAATAGCTTGATTGCTATACCTCATACAATAAAAATGGAGTGTTTCAGAAATGCAACATTAACAAAAAGTTACTAGCTAACAAAGAGTAGGAAACAAAGGATACCTGCCCCTGGAACCAGCCAAATGCCACCAATATACTAAATAAAACTTGGAAATCTTTTATTAACTAGCAAGCTCAGCATGTTGGAATAATAAGGAAGTTCAGAATTTCCTCTCTCATTTGGAGTGTCTTTGCAGAAATATCAGCTGGTAACTGCATCAGACTGTGCTATGTATAGCTTTGTTGATTTACTGAGGTCTTTAGAAAGCACACACCCAATGTTTTTCTTCACATGAATAACCCCTATACACAAACTGCCTAACATACGCAAAGTTTGGAGAATGAGAGAGAGCACTCCTTTTTAAATTTAGGTCACAAAAAAGGAGACTTGTTTAATTTCAGCATTACAAAATTGAGGTAATCTAACAGAATTAATACCTAGTTATGCAAGTTATTCTCCAGACTTCCAAAAGTCAGCTTCTAGCACCACAAAGAGTAGTTACGAAGAAAAGTTGGAACACATTACTTCATTCCAATCCCTCCAATTAATGTAATTTATCTTCTTTTATTTTTTCAAAATATATATTGAGTTTTTCAATAATGATAATTAATTGAGTTTTTCAATAATGTTAATTAATTTTTTTAACTATTATTTTCGATAGTGCTAAATGAAAGAAACTAGTACTAAGAAAGTAAATGGAAACATTAAAAAAACAACTGAGTGATCAAGTATTCCAACTTATTTTAATGTTTCAATTATTTGCATTACAGCAGTACTTTCAGAGACAGGGAATAATGCCTTTTTTTTCCAAAACACATCCAGAAAAATGAAACAAAACAAAACAAAACAGAAAAAAGCCTGCCAACTGTTATTATCCTTTTGAAATGATATAGAGATAAAAGTTGTATGATTCATTTCATGTCATATTGGAAAATCTGTGGCAGAGTTCCAATTAAAACTCAGTCAGATGAAGAAAGAAATGCAGTCGAGTGATATCCACACAAGCACCCTTGTTAACATAGAAGTGTGGTGCTGGCTCTGCATCACAGTAAGTCATCTCCCCCGCCCAGCTTGCTTTGCTCCTTCCTTCTTCACATGCACGAATTCTGCCCAGCTGTAAATGGGAGAAGGTGAGCAAAGGAGGAGGAAAAAGTACCACGCTGAGTTCTGAATAAACAAACACATAGTTCTGATAAATTAGCATTTCTGATGGAAAATAATTCATATAGGAGTTCAAGTCTAATTTCTTCAGAAAATTACTAAAAATGTTGAATGCAAAACTGCATTTGGACTGGATCCTGCACGATGCCTACCAGCCATGAAAAACTGTTCAGCATTTCTATTCCTTCTCAGCATTTCTGCAAATCTGCAGATTTCTTTTTGAAGTTGCAGCAAGCTTCAAGGAAAGAAGTCACAGACCTACAGATAACAGAAGGATTTCTAAAGGCCATTAGCATAAGTACTCATCTAGCAAAAAATGCTGTGTGTATGATGAAGGGTTTACTTTCCCAGAAGTGCTTGTGGGACTTAAGATTGCACAAAAGGGCTGTGAAATGTGTTTCCCTCAGTTCTGCCTCTTTGGTTCCTGGAGCCTCAGGTCACATTCAACTCATAGTTCCTATCAAGCTTTTCCCAAAGGACCTTTGGGCTCCTGCAGTAGCCAAACTTCCCTGGAACAGGAAACTCTATTTACACTGATGTCTTAAAGCCTGGTGCTCATCCATAAAAGGGAAAAATAATACTTTTAGGAACTGCATTTTTCTTAACCTTTAACAGGCCGCAAGTTAGTCTAAAATGCAAATGATATAAAGGGGAATTTTCACAAAATCAAGCACAACCATTTCTGAATAAGTAAAAAACCTTCATACCCCTGAAGTGCCTGCAACTCTCTAACAGTGTGCAATGTTTTGACAGGAATGTCATAGAGAACAACTTTCAGTGTGTCATATGAAAGAAAGGCTATCTATAAGCATTAAAATAATAAAATGGTAGTATCTTTTATCTGCATCACTGTTGATGCAGGTCAATTTTTTGGGGGCATTGTACAGTGAGTGGGAAAATTTCTGTTCCAACTAGCCATTCACAGGGGAGAATCAAAGCCTTCCCTGGGAGAGAGCTTTGAAAATTATTAAAAATAACTGTACATGTGACAATAATGCGACTTCTGAGCAGAAAGGTCCTGTAAGATCTGCTTCTTACAGGACAAATTACAGCAGACTACTGGGAAGGTAAAGTAGGAGTATCTTCTTTTGCCTTCTTGTACTACATGTTTCTTTTTGTCACTCCCCTTTGCAGTCTGTTATTTCACAAAGAACATAAGTGACTTCCATCTGTCAAGCAGCTTTTGGATGTTTTTTTTTTTTAACTGCCATTTTTCATACAGGAGAGTTATCAATTAAAAGGTCAAGGTGAGGATTTTTACTTTAAAAAACCCCTAGAGACTCACTGTGACTTCATCTAAAGGCACTTTCTAATTTAAACATAAAATTATCTGAATGTACATATGAGTTTTGATTTGCATTTTTTTATTACTTCAGTGCCAAGGTCAAGCATTCCTGCATTACTGCATCTTATAATCACATCCTCTGACTTTCCTTCCCCATAACATCTTTTGTTTACTGCTTTCTCTTTTGTCACATCTAAAGTGAGTGAGACTGCCAGTTCTGTAAGTTTCTATAAAATACTTAGCACCTTACAAACCACAGAAAATAACAGCATCTGACCTATGCAGGATAGATGTGCTGAAGGCTGCTTCATCCAGAGACACTGAGCAAAACCCTTCTGCAAAGCTGTCGAGTTGTTTGCATGAATGCTATAAAAAATAATTGTCAGTTCAGTGCTGTAGGCAACTGAGTCTCCACATAAAAAGGCTAAACTTTGTGTTCAGACTGAGATTTTTCTCTCAAGAATGCACTTATGTTTTCAGTAGATGTTCCTTAATCAACACTAGTCTTCTTCCAAAATCATTTAGTATATCTATTCAATAAAATATTTTGCTTTTGGATTCTTACTCATATTTTTACAGAATCTACTTTCCAAATATAAACAAAGAGATTTCAATTCCTTTGTCAAACTTCCTTTAGCTCCAGAGAAGAAATAGAGGTGCAGACGATGCAACCTGTTTAAAAGTGATACTGCCTTTTCAAATCTAGCTGGAAATAACAACATTAAAGATAAAGGTGTTGTTACAATGGCATATTTTTGGTGATGACATTATTTTGCTCAAGGTCAGCTATTATAATTTCTGGTTTAAAGGTGAAAGTTGAAACGTGCAACCACCTTGATTACTAAGAATAGCAAAGAGTATCTGCACGGCCTTTTCAAATTCCTATTTTCATGCAAGATCTTTAGTACATTTACTAAGACTCTTGGATGGACAAACCTACTTAATTTGATTTCAAATGCTGGACAATTCTTGGCCTCAGACTAGAAGTCTGCAGGCATGAGTTATTTTCTAGGAGATTAAAGAAAGCAGAAGGACACAGGGGTTTTCCATAACTTTCTTTCACTAATCACAAGGACTTGACAATGTAACATCTCTAATCTGTCATCTAGGAAATGAGTAAGGTCCTAAAAATAATTGGGAGTATCCCAAGGTGAATAAGTGCAGATCTATGAAAAAAGTGATACATTATCTCTGTATAATGTTACTGGTTTATCTTGGCATTTGTCCATCTCTGTCTCGATCTTGTGCTGAATTTTCTTATCTGTCTAAGACTCATCATCACCTCAATTCTACAAGCTCTTCAAAGTAGCTGGTTGGATTTTTCATTGCTTCCTATTACTACATTCTTATTTAAAGCTGAAATGAAAGAAGAGATAAATTTACTATTAATAGCAAAATTTTTATTAAAATACTATTCTCCCTCCAGGTTTTAAGTATCCATAACATTGTGTGTGAAATAAGAGACATTTCCCATTACTATGGAAATGTTATTTTTCCATCTAGATCTTTAAAAAAATAATAATAATAATGCATTTAATTCTACCGGATTTTTCTGTTTTGCACTCATTCTTTTGTGCTTGTGACTAATTTATTAATTTTGAAAAATAAAGTCTGGGATAACAATTGCATAGTAAGTATTATCTAAACACAGGCTTTTGGGTTGCAGTTACAACATACACGATGAACCTGAAAATGTATTTGTGGCATTACTAATCTAAAGTTGCAGTTGAATGTGTTCATAAATGTTTGTTAATTTAAAGTTCTTAAGGCGCCTAACAGACTCAATTTTAGGGTAAACGTTGGTAGTTTACTTGCACTAATACTACAGAAGGCAAGCACTTATTGACACTGATTAAAAAATGCTACCTTATAAGAAACTCCACGAAAGTTAAACAAGATCTGACACGTTTCACAAAGGTGGAAAGTGGTAATTCTTAAAGAATAAAATGTCCCTCTGGTATGACACATATCCCTCTTTTTAGATACTTTCCCACAGAAATTAAATACAGTATTTTAAATGCTCTGTTTTGCATGTATAGCAGAGGCCTAGAAGCCTCGACTCTGAACTGCCTCTCCTCATCTGCTCTCCATTTCAGGTTCTGAAAATATCTGTGAGACTGAAGACATAGTCATGGAATGTTAAGGGGTTGGAAGGGGCCTTAAGGATCATCTAGTCCCACCCCTCCTGCCATGGGCAGGGATGCCTCCCGCTAGACCAGGTTGTTCAGGGACTTATCCAACCTGACCTTGAATGTTTCCAGGGATGGGGCAACCACGACCTCCCTGGGCAACCTGTTCCAGTCTCTCACCACCCACACAGCAAATACTTCTTCCGTGCATCTAACCTAAATTCCCCCTCTTTCAGGCTGTACCCCTCACTCATTGTCCTGTCAGTATAGTTCCTGATGAGGATTCCCTATCTGGCCCCTCAGACACTGGAAGGCTGCTGTGAGGCCTTCATGCAACCTTCTCTTCTCCAGGGGAAACAGCCCCAACTTTGCATAGTGTAACTGGATTATCTAGACTTTCCTTTGTATTAATTTGAACCAAATCTCTGTGTTCATCATCCAACCAAAGGACAGATTTGCAATGCAAATCATGTAGTGCTTCTCCACATTGGAGTGATGTATTAATCCTTGTACAGCACAGTCCCAAATACATAATTTTCTATCCAAATATGCAGTTACGAGTCAACTTTTTACTTTCTGCAATTGTTTGTTACATGCTTTCAGTTACAAAACAAAGAGTAACTAAACCTTTCAAAAATAGCAATTGATAAAATATATTGAAAACTGTATCAACTGTTGGTCCAAACAGATAGTAGCTTGAGCTTCTACAGGTTTGCAGACCTAGACAGAAAACTCTAGCTTTAATAATTCAAAATCTATGCTTAACAATTACAATTGGAAGGTCCTTTTTAAAATGACAGAATACATTCAGACAAAGTAAAAGAGATTAATTTTCATTAAGTACCTGGCTAATTAACATATTTGTCATACTTCTAGACCAGCCTGGAGTCATATTTAGGAAATACCAAGAAGCAGGGAAACAGAATGGTTTAGCTTGGAAGGGACCTTAAACCTCACCTAGCTCCCTGCCACAGGTAGGGACACCTTTCTTTAGACCAGGTTGGTCAAAACTCTGCAACCTATACTGGAACATTTCCAGAGGATGTGGCATCCACAACTTCTCCCAGACCTTTAAATATCCTAAATTATACAACCATATAATAATTATACAACCTTGGCATGAATAATTCCCAGGGCATTGTATTTCAGCGATACAACCACAGGCATAAACCCCAGTTACTCTTGCTTTAATGTTATCTGCACAGCATTAGGCAGATAAGAAAATCCCCTGTTCCTTCATTAAAGGACCTCAATTCTGTCCTTTGCATGGGCACAGGACAGTTGTACCCAAATGTATCACATTTAACTGAATCTCTCAAATGCCTGACATTTCAATATTTCCACCAAGAAATTCAAACTCTATTAAAGGAAACATTTTTGAAAGTTTTTGTGTCACTTTTAAACAGTTTTTTACCATTCTTTCAAATAATTTCAGTAAATATTAATTTCAGTTTAGTGTTTCATAAAGCAATAGATGAAAACAAAACTGCTGCTCCCAAAAACTTATCATCTAAGTATCCATCTAAGAATAATTTTGCAACACACATTGTATTTACATGCACAGTCCAAGAAGCAAAGCATAAAATAAACATAAGTTTACGGAAAAGTTGATCGGAAATGACTAAGTATTATAGTCAAATGCTGTGCTGGTTTATTTTTAATCTTACCATGTGCTGTATTTAGAGGATCAATTACAAAACTGACAAACAAATCTCTTCATGGTAACTGAACATTACGAGCCTTTTGCAAGTGGTGTATTTTAAGGAGGGACTTTTAAGAGGAAAGGGTGGAGGTATGAAATGGATTTGTTTAAAGCTGGTGGCCAAATTCACATATAACAGGACACTACTAAGTTCAGATTTTCACTAGAGATAAATTTGGAGTAGGGATTCGAAAGTAGTTTCAAGAATTCCGTTGCCATACATTGAGAATTGTTTTATTGAAGCATTTTCAGAAATCTGAGTTCAGTCATTTCCTCTTCCCTTTATTCCCTCATTCTTTCTCATCTTAATTTGTAGTGATGTGTTTATAGCAATAACTTAGTCAGACACTGGTTAAGCACAGGAACCATCTCAAAGTGATCTCAGCCGTCACATGAAGATTGCCTTTCACACTTGCCCTTGACCTGGATATGGGAAGTAGCATGAAAACAGAAGACTTCACAAACATCAAAACATCCCTAAAATTGACAAACTAAATTGTTTGCAATCATGGGATCTCATAAGAACTGCATAAGTATTTTTTCCAAAAATATTTTTTTTTAATTCCTGGAATTTCTTACTAAAATCTTTCAACTCCTAACTGACCAAAAATAGTAATGTCTGATGTCTTCCCTTCCTGATTTGACTTTAGAAGTGAGTAATTCTCAGGTCTATAAAGGTTTTGACAATCACACAAATCCGGTATTTCAAGGGAGGGTCTCAAGCTTAAGCAGTGTTATACAAGCTCTTCCTTTAAAACCAGAAGTTATGATTCTAATGACCAGTGATTTCAACACATCTGTGGAAATCTTTGTGAAAATTCACAGCACAATGCTGCATGCAGTTGTACCAAGGACAACAGGCAGGTGGGATATACAGTCTGACCACTTTTATAACAGTTATTGAAGTGCGTGCTATGCAGATATAAGTAATACTTCAAAAATATTACTACCTTTTCCTCATAGTAGGAATCTATTCTATTACTTCTTCCCAGCAGCCAAGGGAGTCAGGGCCAATAGAAGACTGTAAGGAAAAGTCATGAAGTGGTCAAAAAGGTAAAGATCCTGTGTTTCACCAGAATGAGACCAAGAGAGACTTATATCTCTCTGTAGTCTGCCCAAATCTTCAACAGCCCCTGAAACCCACTTTCTCAGGCACATCTTTATTCTCATTCTATGAAATATGAGCTGATCCCTCACCCTTCCCATCCAAAATTATGATTTTCCCTGTCCAGATCTTCAAAGTCTTATTGATGCCTCCATATCCTTTTCTCCCCCTTACTTTTCCCCAAGTCTATTTATCCAGTACTGCAAA
The DNA here is from genome assembly GCA_013397865.1 of Struthidea cinerea. NCBI lineage: Eukaryota > Metazoa > Chordata > Aves > Passeriformes > Corcoracidae > Struthidea > Struthidea cinerea. The sequence continues at coordinate 24,925 of VZTI01000086.1, forward strand.
AACTAAGCTTGCATAAGCCTCAGATCAATTCTAGCATATCATATGGAGCTGTCAGATCTAATGGATCTGTTTGTCCTTTATTCCTAGCTAAATATTTGAACCAATAGCTAAAAAATGCACTGAAATATATCAGAAAATATTGTATGTATGTATTATACAGGGATAAAGGCTGTCACAACGTGTGTCTGCATGACAATCAAAAGGTAACTCTAGCTTGTGTTGACAGACAAGAATTAGTTTAAAACAGCATGAGCCAGATATCAATGCACCCCAAAGCACAAATTTCAACACCAGCTGCTAGGACTAATGAAGCTTCCAGGTAAACAGTGGCTGAATCCTGTGTTATCAGTTCCCAAACTGGCAACATGAAAATAAGCTTCAGTCCACTTAAATGAAAAAACATGCCATCTTCAGAAAGGACTAAAGGCATATATAGACAGAAGAAAGAGATGTAGTCATAAATACAATTCATGTAGTGAAATGGACTCTGCAGGTGGATCAAAAGAAAACTAGTTGTCCTTAATTAAAATTCATGCCTCTGTAATCTGATCAATGTATATTAGTTATTCAGATAAGTATGATTTCCCCTTTAGGCCACACAAGTATTTTTCTATAGATCTTGTAAATAAGGGTTTGATGTCTGTCATGTACGTATTTATTCTTATAGAATGTTGTTCATATGATCACGTAATAAAACAAAGATCTGAAGAACTGCAGCTGGGGTTTATGCATAGATAAGATGGGTACACTGACAGGAATGCAAGAGGGAAGAATTTCATAGACCAGTGAATAAGCTCTCTCTAAGTTTGTCATATAAGAAAAGAAGCATTATAAGTCTTCATACTGCAAAAAAAATCAAAACAATATTATGCCGAACTCCATAAACAAGGGAAAGAATCATGAAAATTCTGTGTGTTATCTGGGAGCCAGAAGCAGCCATGGATGTGACTTTATGAACCATTTTCCAGTCGATTTTCAGATTATATTTTAGACACTTTTCAGAAAACAAATAAAAATACATGGAATTTTGGTATGGACAAATTCTTTACTGAAAATGTTCACTTACATCCAATATTCTGGTAGCTATAAACACTTCCAATTTTTGTAATGAAACCTGCAAAAAAATTAGCATTCAAATTGGCGCTTGAGAATGGGGGACTAAGTGGTCTGATGGAGATAGTGCAGAAACTACACTTCCACCAGTAACAGTGTGTGAAAGAAGTTCCTAGACAAAATTTTTGTGTGAAAATGGTGGGTTTTTTTTTTCCTTTTATTAGTGAAGTAACTTAAACCAAGCTGAAGGGCCTGATCTTCTTGGCACACATACGATTTTAAAAGCACAGTTAGTTTTGTATGGATGGGAGGGTTACATGTATAGATCCAAATGCAAGAATGACTTCTCAGTAAACCATCAATACATGTGAAGACACCTGATTAATTTAAGGCCTTCATTTCCATATCAAGAAAATTGCAAAAATAAAATGTATCCACTGAAGAAACTATTTTTCTGTGCTTTATTCATTCCAAGCAATTCAGCCAACGGGACTGTGGAAAATTAAAGGCAAATTGTCTTTTTAAAATCTTTTAAAAAATCGTATTTGTCCTACTGAAAGTCCAGTAGAAAAATTAGTAAAGAAACCCCATTCACAAAAGTGATGAGCAAGATCACATTAGCAGGTCACACTGAAATAACTGACAAAACATCACAGGGCCTTCGCCATCAATTTAGAACAAGCAGTACCTCAATTTGGTCTTCCTTTAACTCTTGTGTGCACATTTTATTGCATATCTATTAAGTTGATTTTAATAACCTGAATCCTATTGTTTTAGCTATGAGAATCAGTACAAGGAGGGACTGGCATACCCCCAGTGCATAGAAAAACCACTGCAACCTTCTTTTCTATAAACAGAATTAGAGATTTAGCCTGTGATCGAGTGATAACTATATGGCAAATATAGTTAACTATACGGCAAATGTTTTCCTGATATCAGGATACGATCTACACTTGAAATTCTATTAAAACTTCCCTGAGATAGAAGCAAGTCAGTAATTTATTCATTTTAAAGATAAAAAGTGCAAAGAAAAGTACAGAAGAATTAAATAAAAAATCTAATGGCCATTAAGCAGTGTATAAACATGACAAATTTCTTTCTGTTTCTTTGGTATGTCAAACTGAGATCCTTGGTGTCATCTGGTAAACTTTCCTGTGTTAACACAAAACTGCTGTCCTCCAAAGAATGCCATCTGAGTCAAACTGTGTAGACAAAACCATGTCATCTTATGATGGATGCACCACCCTGACTAGTAAGAATTATGAGTATAATGGCTTCTTTTTAGAAAAAAAAAAGGAAACATTTAAAAACTGGTGGCTTATATATCATCTCACAGTTGCACAACCCCAGTGTTGACATTATAGACCTTACCTAAACTACAGCTACTGTCTTAATAAAAGTGTTGTACTTCATGAGATGTGAATTATCCCTTCTCTATATTCCACCTAACATAATGGACATGCCCTTGTTTATATAAGGAAATATTTAAGACTAAGCACTAGTAAGCACAAAAGATATTTCCTTCTTTCCACTGTGAGATTCAGTTATTGTACAGAAATCAAAGTAAGAAGTTAAGCTTTTTAACTACTATTTATGGTGCCTATTCCCTCATTCCACCAGGAAGATACTTTGCCAGACACATATCTAATTTAAATGAAACTGGGAGACTCTTGCCCATCATAATACTGTACAAACACAGACACACAGATGCATATGTATAAATATAATAAATTATATTTTCTGAAAAAACTGTGTCTTTAAAATGCATTAATACCGAACAGATAACTAGTTTTCTACACTAAAATGAATGGGAATGTTTATTAACTATTAATAACCCAGTTGCTAATATTTTATTAATACCTTAAAAAATTGGGATCACGTTATTTCTCACCACCAGTGGGCACATAATATATCTTAAGAGCACGAGACAAAACCAAGTCAGAAACATGCATGAAAAACAATATTGGACTTTCTCTCAGGGCTTTTTTTTTAAAGATGCCATGCAAAATAAGAGATATTTTTTAGTAGGTCTTCTGCCTTTCCAATCCATAAGATAGTTGGCTTTAAATGATTCTTAAAATTTCTTGAATCCTTACTGTAATTAAAATGAAGCAAAACAGAAGAATTGATTTTAAATATTCTCCCCTTAGACATAATTAAAATTGACATTTTTTTGCCAGGAAATGTTACATTATTACAGAATTTATATACTTTTTACTACGAGATTCTGCTGGTGTTTTAGAACCTGATACAGAAGTTGCTTCTCTTTCCCTGCGTGACTCATGATCTTGTCGATCATGACAGCAGAGACTAAAAATACAATGCATTACTGCATGCAGCGTCTGTAAATCCCAGGAAAGAGGTGGCTTTAGACATTTGTACAGCGAGACCGGCGACCGAGCGCTGCCGAGTGTGTCAGCCAGCGGCTGGAAAGCGGACACTCCGTGCCGCGGCTCCGAGGACAGGAAGCATTGAGATTTTCTGCGGCGCTGCTTGGCCCGAGATAATACCATTGTATGGGGAGGCCGGGCGGCCTCTCCCAGCGCTGGGAGCCCGGAGCTGGCGTCTGGCTGCCTGGCCCCCGGCCAGCCCGGGGCTGGCTCTGCGGGGAGGGCGGCCGGTCCTCCGGCAGCTCCGCGCACAGCCCGGCCACACCTCGCCTTCCAAAGGAAATCTGGCGAGAGCTCCAGACTTTATGACTTCTTCTTTACGAGTCCCCCCTCTCTCTCTTTCTTTTTTTTTTT
>VZTI01000086.1:28732-111084 GCA_013397865.1 Struthidea cinerea
TCTCTCTTTCTTTTTTTTTTTTTTTTTTCCACTTTGCTCTGGTATTCGCGCTGGGCTCTCAGGGAACTATTTAAAGTCACAAGCAATAAATGAGCTGATGACAGGGTTATTGGGTAAAGTCATACTTTGATACTCCAAAACGCACGTTACATTCCTCTCACTTTTTAAACAGCGGCAAATTACTGTCACCGCCACCCATCACACAGAAGAAAAGATTAATTTCAACAGGCAAGTTCTACAATCTTCTTAATTTTTACCCCCTTTAATTCTACCAGGTTTATTTAAGATATATGCTCTGTTTGAAACAGACATTGTTCTTAACACACAAAGGAGTTCAAGGATGTGGCATCAATGTGTTCCCACCCACCATTTGCTCTGATGGTGTTAGATTCTCTGAAAAAACATGCAAGTCCCAGAGCAAGTATTGTGCTGGATATATTTTTAAATTATGCATTTCAGTAATGGTAAATCAAAGATATTAAAAGTTTAATAAAATATTTCCCTGGACAAAATCTATGTGAAAAAAACCCTCACCAATCAGAAAATATATTACAGCACAACCAACATCTGCTACCTTTGCTCCAGAGAAGCCTCATTTTGCAGCCCAGGCAGCTTCCCCAAGAGCACACCTCTTATACCTTCTAAGATACCCTTAGGCATATACATAAATGCTCATTATACTGGATTTAAATATGTCCTTAAGTGTTCTTTTGAAAAGGTAGCAAATAGAACAAAAGTAGCTACGTCTAAATAGTAAAAATGCCAATATTTGCATTGTTAAAAATATGAGACATTTATAAAAATCAATGGAAATTAGTGTAAGACGAGGAGCAGATTTCTCTATCAGCATTAAATATATATATATATATATTATTGTTTTTACTTTAGCACTAAATTATTTCTCGAACACTATGTAATACTTCTTCACAGCTTAATTTTAATAATAAAATACTGAGTATTTCATAGTTAAATTACATTCCTGTGCTCATTTTAGACAAATATTTTACAAAAACCTATTATTAAATAATACGAATTTGGTTAGTATAACAGTAATATTTGATGCAGCAATAATTCTGACTAGCAACACAACTGGAATAATTTTTATTTTTGTAAAATTATTTTTATGCCCTTACCAAGTAAAATCACTATAGCAGCAAGGCTTCAGTTTCTAAAGAGTAAATGCAAAGGTGCTTTTATATTTAAGACTCTATGCTTAACCTGAATCTACAGAAAGGCTGTGTTGAGTATGACCTTGTCCACAAGAGGTATAATCCATATACTGTGAAGTATCAAAAGCCCCAAAATTCAAACTGTTATGCCTGAGTTTAATGACAATTCATGTTCTGAGACAGATCTCAAAAATAAACAATGTCACTAGTTTTAAATTTAATTTTTAAAAAATAGGGGTTTTACTTTTTGAATTTGAACTTCTAGGATTGGTATTTTCAAGCTGCTCTGTAATCAAGAAAGTGTGAAGAATACTTTGGTGTCATACCATATTGTTTAAGTCACTTATGGCATTCTGAAGGAAAAGGCTTCAAAAGAAATCAAAATAGCAACTTATTTAAAGTTTGGTTTGAATAAAATAGTTTAGATGTATTCGAAAAGAATATAATAGCAATTAAATTATCTCAAAATTCTCAGCCAAGCCAATACAGTCATCAAAAAATGGCCAATTTTAAAAGAGGTAAAATCGTTAATAAATTATTTTATTGCATTTGTTATCATATTAAAATACTCAGTGATATATCCACATAAAAAAATTAATAATTCTCGATGACAACTTCACGATTCTTTAAAGTCATGTATTTGGAGATGACTGCTCAATTAATACAAAAAAAACCATTACATATTCTGAACAATTGAGAAACTAGCACACAGGTTTCTCTTGATTCCTACAGAAGTTGTAGTAGAGATGAAATCCCAAAGGGTTAACCTCTTCCTTGTGGCACCTATTGTTTTTATGCAGTGACAATATATAAAAGCTGGTAGCAGCCTAGACATGACCCCATAGTAACCCGTCTGTATGCACTTCTCTGATTGTCTCCTTTGCACTGATCCAGCTGGTTGTCCAAAGATCCAGTAAATATTTGCATGCACAGCGTAAGGCAGTGGCACTTTCCGCGTAGAGCTGGTAACGAGAGACAACATCTCAGCTCTGAGTCAACAGCGAAAAGCAAACAGTGGCTGCTAGTGGGGAACATCAACTCTCATGCCACAGTCAGCTCTCAGGTACTCATGACCGTGACCTACACGATTTATCACACTTTGATCAGCATTGTGAAAGCAGACACTACAGCCATGGCTGCCTGTGGTGTAGCCTTGCAGGCTCTCTGGTCCTTTAGGAATCTCGCTGGTCTCCTCCTCTCTGTGTTTCTTCTTTTAAGCAGGCACGATAGAAACAACATGAAGGACCATGGTACGTCTGTGTATACACACCTATGTAGCTGCTGATCTCAAAACAGGTGCTAACTCTAAAATTCAGCCTGCAATCCAAGGGAAACCTTGACAGTTGCACACACGCTACTATTAGAGGTAGGAGTCCAAGGAATTAGGCAGCAAGGGGCACTGTAAGCTTAGGCACTGAAAAGATTGAAATGCAGTCAAATTTAATGAGTCACCTGAATTCAGCATTTTACCATGTGCGTGTATTTTTCTGCCCAGCAACAACAGTGGCAGTGCTTCCTCTAACAGCTCGGGCTCCTGCTCTGCCTTACAGCTCTACCATCCATTCTAAACAAATGTGGAATAACTTGTGTTTCAGTAAATTATATGTGGTTCAAATAGTAAGAATCCCTTTGCTGAAGGGAGGTAGCTCTGCACAAGAACTTAAGTAAGATACGGGCTTTGTAGAGTCAAGATACTTTCAAACTAATCTAAGACCAGGAAGAATTAAATCCAGGTCTTGCAATTATCTTAGTAACACATTGATGAGTGAGTTACCCTAGTCAGCTCCTCTGCAGCCTCCTGCAGAAAGAACTTTGGGCTGCGGTTTTATATTGATCTACTCTTATACTACTTTTCACCAAGGACCCACCTTGCTAAATATCTTAATACCAATGTTTTAAAACTCTTAGTCTTGATTTAAAATAAAAGTTAAAGGAAAATGAATTATTGGAGGGAGACAATAAGATATTATCCTTTTCCTTGTCCATTTCATTGATTTGAAATGAAGATTTTCATATTTTGACAAAAATCAGAACTTAGCCCAGGCTAAATGCAAGCATATTTGTGAAAGTTCTGGAAAATTTTCAGTCTCCTCTGAAGCAACTCCCAAAAGTAATTTTATTACGATGCATTTTATAGTACCGATGATGATGCAGAGTATATTTGTATATAAATTAAAATATAGACAGATTCTGTTCTATTGCCTTCTACAGAATTTACTAAGAGCTTTCCAAAACTTGAAGAAAGAAAATTAAAAATTCCGAGTAAAATTGGTAGTTTTCCAACAGATGAAGGCTGGAATTGTGAAAGAAGGAAGGTTCTTTAATAAAAAGGAGTCACAGTCAAGTAACAGGAGAGGTGTAAAAATAAATGTTTGCCATGAGCTCGAGAAGGATTAGAACAGTAAGTTGGAATTCTTTCATCTCTGCCCTTTCACCCAGAGAAGCCTAAGTTAGAGCATCACAGGGTTCAGGCCTGATAGCTTAAGTGATAACTTTAGACCAAAGTGGTTGGCAAGGAATTTTGTGATCAATGTCTTGCAGTGGTTGGTGGATTCGAGACTGCTGTGAAGTAACACACTACAGAGCAGAAATCAATATTCAGACCTGCAAGTAACAAAGATCACATGGCACTTCTTCAGGAGCAAAAAGCCCCACAAAGCACATGGCAGAATGGGATCAGAACAAAGCTGGGAGCCAAGGCTTCAACATGTTTTGTGATTACAAACAAGAGGCAGTTTATCAAATGAATTTTGCAAATATTCCTCAAACTGTTTTTAGCTGGATGCCGAGATCCCAACTGTATCTTCCTTTACATGTTCCCAAGGTTTTCATGGATTTCCTCCTCTTGTCAGCACTTTTCTGCTCCTCCATCACCCCAGCCTCTCTGCTGTCTCCTCACTCATCCACACACACTTCAGTAGTGATCTGCGCCACATATTTTTCTGTAGTACCACTGCCTCTTCCCCATCTGCCCAGTAGTAGGTTCAGCCACACCAGCAGAAAGCCCAAGCTGCTAAGCCCTCTTGTGGACTGTTACGATGGGAGCAAGGAGAGCAAGGTAAATGGAAAAATTATTAACTTCCCATGTGTGGGTAAAATGTGTATTTTTGACAGCACTGGCTTTATTTCCAGGTTCTGGAAATCAACTTGTAGACTTTTCTGATTACTCTATAGACTTTTCACTTACACAGCATACAATTCCTGCCTACATATTTGCTTTCTAATTCTAAATAATTTAATGCCATTTCTATTATCTTCCTGGTTTTGTTACTCTCTGTCCCTCCAATAATATTATGATCTCCCTCATCATATGCCATCTCTTTTTTCCCCCAACTCTTTGCACTTTAAGTTGCATTCCTTTCTTCAGGATGCCAGCAAGAGGAGAAAAAAAACACGAGGACTGTCTCTGCCCAACTTGTGTAGCTAGTGGCAGAAAAGGACTTCATTAGCCTCTGCTACTGCATTTTGTGGCACACTCAGTAGTGGCAGAGACTCTTGATTACATTATAGTTTAAAATCTGCTGAAAATTATATGCATCTGAAATTCCTTATTTTCTGCTTATGAAAAGTATAAGAGGTATAAAGCCATGGGAATTCTCTGCCTCCTTCCAAACAACTGAAATTTCAAATCCCTCAGCCAAATTATATAGCTGCTATATTATTACAATTTAGTAATAATTAAATTAATAATTAGTATTAATTAAATACTAAAACTCTACGACATGACTAAGAAATGTTGTAGTTGTTGATGAGATTTGGGAAAACCTCATCTTCAGAATTTACGTTATATTCTGAGTAAGTTAGCAAACAACATAAAATACAAAAAAACCCGGTCATGACCTAGAAACTCAGAGGAAATTTTTCCATTCCTTAAAGTGGGAGGTTTCGGCACCTGGGTTGAGGCCCGAGAAAGTGCAAAGTGTGATCAGCTTCAGTGTGATCACTGAGATGTGATGTGATTGATGTGATGTGATGTGATGTGATGTGATATGATGCGATGTGATGTGATGTGATGTGATGTAACGTGATGTGAGAAGGAAATTCCAGCAGAAAATTCCAGCAGAAAAACAAAATTTCAGGTTCTCTGGCCATTCAAAGATGCGATCCACAGGGCAATTTTTTCTCTTAAGTCTTCAGTCCTCATTGAATATGCAGATATTTTTGAATATTTGCGTTCAAAAATCAGTATCTTATTTGTCAGAAATAAGCACAAAGCTATGGCAGTCTTAACAGCTGCACAAGATCAAAGATACTTAAGAAAAGGCTGGTCTTAAGGTGACTGAAGAGCAGCAAAACCTGTCCTGGAGTCCTGGATCATGACACTGCCTTCCCTCTGCTTTTCAACCTCACATAAGAGAGGACCTGAGGGGAAGAACCAGGAAAAATGCTGATTTGTAATATGATGGCAGAGGGAAAAAGCAGTTCTACGTTGCACTTGGTCATCTTTGTGTCCCTTTGACAGATACGGAACTGAGCAATTCTAGGTACAGCCAAATTCTGAGTGCCAGTGCATGGAGTGGGGCTTGCAGGTTGACTCTGCTTCCCAGGAAGTCTGAACCTGGAAAAAGGAACCCATAGCACCACGAAAGACACAGTTGTGCTGATTCACTAAAACAGAGGACATGCTAAATATATAGAAGCATGGGTAAACAGAAGTTCATCCCTATCACTTTTGGGAAGGATGATATTCTTTGCTGAAAAGTTGTTCTCTTTGATAAAAATAAAAAAAAAATATCACAGAAGTGTATCAAGATAAGTGAAACAAGGGAAATAAAATTTCTTTGCAAAGGAGTGGTGAGAATGCAAATCTAGGTGATGAAGAAATATTTGCATGTCTAGAGGCAAAATGAGCCACTTAGAGGATGCACATTTCCTGCCTCCTATGATTCTATGGTATACAAACCATATCTTTGCTTAATGTAAACTGAAATAAGCAGTATCAAAGTTGTAACAGATGATGCTTTCATTCTGTGTGCACTCTATATTTTTCTGTCTGGTGTGTGTCTAGCTCTATAGGAGCCCTACCACAGGCACAATCTACTGCATAGCTACCAACTTTCAAATACCTTATCTGAACAAAGGAATCAGGCGAGGGGGAGGCTGACTCACTCTTGCTGATAGACATTGCAGCACTACAATGTAAGGAAATAAAGTAATGCAGGTTTAACTGAAACAGTTTGAGGGGCACTACTCCTAGTTTTCTACTACTAAACTACACCTATGACATGGCAGTGACAGTTTACTCTTCTTGTACAGTAAATGCACAAGATTCCAGGGCTAATTATTTCTTTTTTAAACATATTTCTTTTTTTCACATTTAGAATTGTATGCATTAATTAACTTGCCAGATATAAACGTAATACCATCCTTTAAAATTGTTTTCAATTGCACCGGGAGTGGCTCCTGAGGCAACAAAAAAAAATGAATAGATTGCAGATACATATGCATTAACACTCATTTTGCAGTGTATGAAGAGGTCACATCTTAATTCAGTACCTGCCTAGAAATGGTATTTTCAGATAAAATTGCCCTGTGGAGAACACTCACAGCATATTCAATGTTTTGGTTATGGACAATATTTTGTTTGATTTTATGAAATAGGTTATAGCAATCAGTTTTTCATATTTACATATTTTTCACTCTTCAGAGGATTGGCTTGTGCAGGGTAGTGGTGACACACCCGTCTTCTAAAATGCTTGAAATTCTGTTCATAGCCAATATTTGATTGGGAATATTTAACAGCTGCATATTTGAATAAATAGAGCCATCTTAGGACTTCAGATAATTTTAAAATGCATCCACAAAGCCAGTATTCTATCCTGCTTATATCTTCATGGTTTCCAAATGTGCTAGGTCATACCATTGAGGTTCCTGATTAAAGACAACCTGTCATGCAGTAAGAGTACTATTAATTTAATTAAATTTCTTATACCACAGAACCAGTGAAGACAGGCCACCAGCAAGAAATCTGCTTTAAGAAAGTCTTGATAAGATTTGATACTACCAAGCTTAGAAAACAGGAGTTACTAAATCAGCACTTGTCTATACTACTACTTGGTTATCCCCCTCTACTACTGCTCCAAGGAAGGTTCAAGGCTGATGTATTTCAGCTGAACCAGAAAGATGAAGCTAGAAGAGAATGGCTACTGCAATGACCCATTGAACCAAACTTTTTTTTCCCTTTTCATCAAGTTAAAATAGAAATTAAAAACCTTTTCAGAAAGGCCCCAAAACCCCTCCATATATTTACTTGAATTCTCCACTAGAGCACAGTCCTCTAAGCTGGGAGCATAGGACAGAGGAAAGACAAGCTCAACCAATTTGTCCAACGTAATCAGAAAAAAATACTTGCTTTGTGCTGGAGAAAAAAAGTATGGAAGCTAAAAAAGATTTTATGATTTTTAAATTTCCCACAATTTGGGATCTTATGCATACTCTCTTACTATATTAAATGTCTTTTATAACTGAGTATCAGCACAACCAGGTCCCTGGCACAGCTGTTGTGGACCCTTTTCTTCTATATTTAAGACCTAGCATTGTAAATGTTTTATTCTTAAAAGTATTTCTGTTCTAGAAATTTTGTTTTAAAATCTTCTCACCAAAAATATTTTACTGATTTCACTGACCTGGAGTTTATTTTCAACTTACATGTATCTACCTATATTGTTTTTAGGACATGCTCTGAGATCTGGTGAATTTTGAAAATATTTTACTATCCAGTAGCACCTCTAGTACGGAGTCAATCTTCTAATGGAGCATTTATGAAATTTAATTTTTTTTTGTACAAGTTATCTCCAGGTGATTTCTAGTTAAAAGGCACAAACTTCTAATTTCTTAGTTTCAACCTAGACTACACAATCTTCGCTCCCAGTTTGTGCTAAATAAGGACATAATTTTATTTAGAAAAGATGCCCATGTTGAAGAAATAGGAACATGGTCCTATATGCTATTTTCATATTCACTCTTTGCAGAAGGTGCTGCTCTGTCTGGGCAAGGAAATTTACAGTAGCATTACCCCTGCTTGTTTGCACAGTCCTCCACCAGTAGCAACCTGTGCTAGTTTTTGCACAAGTATATACAGAAATGTTGGCACCTGTTTGATATAAGCAGGCCTAGTCTTGCATTCTCAGCACAGGCACGTCTCCAAAAAATCAGTGAACCGGCAATTTGCTCGTCTCAAAAAAATGCAGAGTTTCACTGCATTCTTACTTTAACACACAGAGAAAAAGAACAGAAAATCCTCGCTTAAAGTTTTGTTCTTACAATTCAGCTGAACAGAAAATCCTCACTTAAAGCTTAGTTCTTACAATTCAGCTGAACAGACAGCTTGATGTGTCATACAGTTCTATCAGGATCTCTCTCAACAGTTTTAAGAAATGCCACCTCAGGTCCAAAGTCACAAGGCTACAAGAATATCTTTTCAGTTTTGCAAACAGAACAGTATGAGGGACACTGAAAGCACCTTTCCCTAGACTTTACAAATTTCCATCAAACACAACTGCAGGATGAAGACAGCAGAGCAGCAACCGCCACCCCAACAAAAAAATCACTTCAGTCTTCTCATACCAAAGTGAGCATGCCGACATTTTCATGTGGTTGACTAACTTTTCTTTATGGCTACCATAAATTCAACTTGTTATAATTACTGTCAATAAAATTAATGAAATTACAGGCTGCTCAACAAAAGGAATATCAATCTGTAGCATTTTATTAGGTCAGTAAGACCTTCATTTATCACTGGTACATTTTGTGTAAGGCAGGGATTTGGCTCTAGATTTGTAGCTGTTGTAATTTCTTAAAGTTACATTCCAGGATCTTAGAAACATCTCACGTATTGATTCTGCTTGCTTGATCAAGAAAGAGGTTTTCAAAATAAACAGAACTTCTAAAACACTTTCAAAAGACTTAGAATAACTTCAGTTCTGAGCCAAAGGCAAACTGTATAGCAGTTTAAAAACCAAAATGCAGCAAATTTTCAGTAACTGCCAATTTGGAAAAGTACCTTAAATATGACCCTCCCTAAAAGGGGTTGTAAAGTTCTTCACTTTGGGGTAGCAGGCATGAAAAAGTCCATACCGCTCTAGTTTCCTGTTTGCTATAAAACAATAAGGAGAATGCCACACGTTTATTCATTTGTCATATATTATTTTCTTTCTTATAATTAAACTGAAGTTACACAAAGATATTTCCAGTATTAAAAAAAAAAACCCATAAACAACACATTCGAAACACAGAGCAACACAACTCTGTTTTATCTTTTTGAATTACATTAATAAAAATGTTATCAGTGGTTTCATGTTCAACTAATAACTGAATTGCTTTACAAGTACTTTGACTGAATGGTACTCTGGTGTCAGAGTTTGATTCTTGAGTCCCAGGCAACAAAGACAATAGGAAACATACTGGAATTTCACTTTTGAAGTGTTAGGTCATCTTACTTTCAAAACTATCTAAGTTATTTCACAATCTGACTTCCATTTTCAGTGTCCTGGGCACTGAAGAATTAAAACTTCACGGAAAGTCATTGTGACTTAAAGCTCATACTACGTGAAACTACAAGCATTACCCTAAAAAACCAAAAAACAAAGAAACCAAAACCAAATAAACCCCCAAAAAGTAAAACAAACAAATAGCTAGACAGGTTTTACTTTTTAGTCAGAGTTAAGAAAAATTATTAATTTATTTTTTAGGGTCTTCTCACCTTGTTTTAGTGAAAAACTGGTTTTGGCAGGTTATGTCTAATGACCGCAAGTTTCTGTCAGCATTCAGGGCTCTCAGTGAGACAACCAGCTGCTGTTCATTGGAACAATGAAGGTATAATCCTACTTGAATTTTTATTTTTAAATGTTGCATCTTCCAGCCAGCAGGGCAGTCAAAATGTTTAAAAGCATTTTTCATAACACTGAGTGTTATGTACCAAGTGGAAGTGTTATATGATATACCATCAAAAATCTACGCTAAAAATCTTGATACACAAGTTGTTAAGTCATTCTGTTGCATTTAGCTAAGGATGAGCCCGGTCCAGACCCACATCTTTAGGGTTAGAGAACAAGTCTTTTTCCTCACTTAGGTACACTGGACACTGTCTTCAGGTACTATTTCAGTTATTAACAATGCTTTTTCAGACCAGTCACGAACACAATGAATATTAAGACAGCAAAGTAGATAAGGTAGAGACTTAAATTCACACTGAATTTTGTGAGGTTGAAATTGCAAGCATCTCCTTTAGCAAACAACTGTAATAAAGTGCTTATTTCTATAGTGTTCTCATGTTTCCCAGGTTAACTTAGAGAAGTCAGGCAACTGAAAACAATAAAGAATCTCCTAACCTAGCTGTACACAAAATTACCTGCTTTAGGGCAGTTACCCTATCCAGTGAAAACGAGGAAATTTTACAATACATCAAGGTTCTTTGAGCGCTATTAGATCTGTTTCCATTTAGGAAATATTCCCATATTGACCAATTTCTTTCTTTTTCATGGGGTTTTTTTTTCCCTGCTAAGGATTATCAGGTCAAATCTCAAAAAAGAGCAACTTGAACTGATACCACAGGAATTAACTTCAAGCAAAGTTATGAGAGCAGTTTAAGAGAAAGCAAACCTGATCTGCAAAAATACCTTTCCAAGCTCCACTGAACTGATTCAGGATCACCAGGGTCCTGCCTAACCACAACAGCAGCCATCACCACAGCTGTCACAGTAATCAGTGTTTCATAAAAAAAATACTTCAAAGCTGATTTAGACATACAGGGACAACACTTTTGCAAGAAGTAAAAATAGAAAGACTAATGTATTAGAGTAAAATACATGATTTTGTACCTTGAAAAACACTTGTCTGAACAAATAATCACAGATGATCCTCATGTGAGGACAGGAGGACCCATGAAAAAAAAAAAGTAAGCCATCACTTCTCTCATGACTATTTGCCTCTCAAATAGAGAAAGCAAGACTCTTCTTCACTTCTGGTTTTGGAATACCCCCAGCACAGTCTTGTTAGACAAAATGTTAGAATTAATGTTTTGTTGGGTTTTTTTAAATATGTTCCTCAATACTTATTCCAGGTGAAACACAGTTTAAGTCACTAAAAAAAAAACACCTTGTGAGAGTTTATGAAGCAAGGTCACAATAAAGAGTGCTAGGTTATGTCCTCAGATAATTATTTAATTTAGAACAATAAGGCTGTGTTTGGAAATTATGCCTGTCACTTTAAAATACGCCTCCTCCTGATTTAACACTGTTTCATGGCAGAAGACCCAGTTTCAATGTAATGTCAAAATGAAAACAGTGCTTTTTAAATGACAGGTCAACTGAACCTGAGTGATCTTAGTGAAATATGGTTATTTGTAATTATCATCAAAATTTGCTGCATTTAGATATCTATTGTTAAAGAGAAAACAAAGCTCTTATGAGGTGTTCTCTTCTTCTCTGATGAAGGAATAATATTCAATGTGAAAATCACTTTCCAGTACAACAGAAAAAATTCTGAAAAACAGTGAAATCATATAGGATTTCATTATATAATTATCTCTAGTCATAAGGAAGCAGCACTCAGCAGACCTGATGAAAGACCAAATGAGAGAACTAACACAGAGAGGAACCAAAGAATTTTTATTCCAAGAGGTTTACACTTCAGTAGGTCATAATCAGTTTATAGAAAGATAATTTTAATTCATCTTTTGTTTTCACCCAGGACTCTTGTGTGAACCCCATAATGCAGCTGCTTTGCTCATCACTTCTAAAGATTTGAAGATTCACTAATATTTTGACTTTTACTGCAAAATACAGTTTTGCAGTTGTCCTGAAAAGAGTATTGAAGAATACTGGGGACAGATGAAGTGCATCTTGACATTAAACCTCTCTCTTTCCACCACTTACAGAAAATACAGTTGTCACCAAGTTCAGGTTTTTCTGTGCCACGAAGAACATTCGTTATCCAACACAGATGTGGGTGGTACGTCATTTTCTAAGAGCCCTTCTTCTGTAGGATTGTGCTCTGGGTTGTTGCAGTTGGTTCAGTAAAGGATCAGCCTGAGGAGGGTATGAGGTCTGAGCTGAGCAGAGGAAGATTCCTAACCTTCATTTTCACCTTAATTATGCTACAAATGCTAGGCCTATAGAAGAGAACAATTTATTCACAATTGTTACACCTGAAATAGCTGTCCCTCACTTATTTCGTTGCTTTAGCAGTGCCATTTAAGAGGATAGATATGTGTTACCATGGCATTTCATTAACAGACTCAAAATGTTAAGTAGCCTCAAGTTGGGAAGAGACAAGGATCATATTCCTACAGGATTAAAATGTCACGTTTCTATAGATCATCTGATAAGTAACGGATGCTCCAACCAAAACAAAATGCTTCCAAGCTGTTATTATCTTCTAGTAGATAGTAAGATGTTATGTATTTTCAATATGCTATATATTACAGAATTTGGATCAAATGGACTTTATAAACAGAAATTTCAATTGAATAATAATTTTACTCTTGGAAGACATAATGCCAAATGAGGCTACATCAGTTTTATGTAGAAAATCCATAACTGAAGCCAGGAGGTTTATAGCATTGAATTGATGTAAAAGCATAAACTCATGTTATCTTTTTTTACTGGCAGAAACCTGCTGTGGGAAAAAAAAAAATTCTCAACCCAACTGTTTAAATCAGGGCAAGGGCAGACAAAAGAGGCTGTGCTGAGATGTCACATCTACTGTACATCCTCTGGCAAGCAGGCCCCAATATTCTAGACAACACATAAACAAGTGTCTTTTCACAGAGGGACAGAATGGCTCCAGTCCCAAATCATAGCTTCCAATAACAAAGCAGGGAAGTGAAAACTCCAGTTTATTTACAAAACGTACGTGCTACAAATGACAGAGATAAAAGCCTTTCCGAGAAGAAATTCAAGGAACGTCTTAACTTGCAGTCTCAGAGTGCTCCCTTTGAAATACATTAGAAGTGCAGATATATGTGTGTCACAAACCAGCTGTGAAACTATGGCACAGGGTGATTTGGAACCCTATAAAAAAAATAAATGGTATAATAAGAAAAATTAAAGAGTATCTATATCTGTCTGGAGGAAGTGAAAGCTGTTACAGGGGCTACAATTTCAACTTTTGAAAGAAAGCAATACAAAGGTTTTTCTCAACTCTATACTTTATAGAGGTCAACTGCAAAGACAACAAAAGTCAGGAGGAAGAAAGAGTTTGTAGCAGAAAGGAAAATGTGACAGAGGAGAGTGAAAGGAAAACATTAGGTGGTCCTGTATATTTCCCATGTTCTAAAAATTTTTGTGCAATTTTGCCGTCCTGTTAATTTCTTTCCATCCCTTGTTAACACATAAATGACACAGATTTAATTTTTTATGGGTATTTTTGTCTCGAAGTACATCATATTTAAACCAGAAAAATGTATAATGTGGTTTACAGGTGTTCAAACCTGATTGCCCTACTTTCCAGCTTTATGATCCATGAGAAAATTCAGGCTAAGAAACTATTTTTGTTGTGAAATCTGTTCCTCACATTTTCCCGTCAGATGAAGTAGAACATGCGTGAAGCTACCAAAAGTTCTGGTGACTTTTAGAGCATTCACCTGCACCGTGACCATCTGATCTCATAGCGAGTAATACCTACAGAGACCTGTGGCTTGAAGGAGCCTCTCAGTGGCCCAGCTTCTGGAGGGTGCTGAGGGCGGTAGGAGGGACCAGCCATGCCAGGGGAGTACTGCTGGGCATCAACACGCAAGTTAGGTACTCAAAAATTTGGCACCCAATGTCCCTTTTTTGTATCATAAATATTTAAATGTAGGGAAAGAACCAGCAATAGAAATTCCTGAGATTTTTCCTGCAATTAAAAAAAAAACGGAGATAAAGTTTATTTGATTTCACACTTGTCTTTCACTTAACAAAGGCACAACTTAGCATAAATCCTTTTGGATATTATGTGCAATATATTACCTTATTTTTGGACAATTGCACAATGACTGCAGCTGTTTTATAGGAAACTATGTTTGAAAAAGCTAATTATATTTCAAGTATTCCAAGGGAAGTGGCCAGAAGAGAGGATAAATGGCAAGGATATTCATCAGGCATTGGCAGGAGCACAAGCATGTTGTGATTGAGGTTTTAACACATTTCAGAAGCCTGCTGCCTGAGATAGTTTTGTGATTACGTACTCACTCATCTATTTCCCTTTGGTGTTTGTGTTGGAAAGATGGCATGTTATTTTGAAAGAAATGAAGAAAAAAAAGGAGCTTGCAGAGGAAACTGTAGCAACTAGTCCTGATATGGAGTAGTTCAACACAGAAACATACAAGCAAAACACACAAGTCAAATGTTAAAAAAAAAAAAGAATGTACAGTACTAATGGCTTAATGCTTTCAAAGTAGTTTGTATATTATTATTGTCCTGAAGTTAGTGTGAGCCTTCCCCTTTACTCTAATGGACCCTGAATTACACCACACATGTAGATTTTCCTGATTGTTCTGGAAGGATGAAATTTGCTTTGCTTTGTAAGGAGGACAGATTATTCCTTTCAGACCAGAGGCCAGGTCTGCTTGCCACTGTAGACACAGATGTGGGCATTACCTTTACTGGCGTTCCCTTCCTCCTTCCAGTTGTGTTGTGGCTCCCTGGATTTCTTCTGGTTTGGACAAGTCCTTTGGTCATCACTCAACCGGAGCAGTAAAAAGAGCATCGGAATTTTTGTGACGCTGCATGGCACTCAGAACAAGGCAGGGTCTGTTTCCAAACAGTGAAATACACAACAGTGTATTTTTCTTCAGACAAGAATCTGTTAGTACATTTGTTGTCCAAACATCTTGAAAGATGTATAATTAAAAAAAAAAACAACAACAGCAAAACAAAAAGCATACAAACAAAAACTTGGAAAAGATTTGGTGGCTGTGAGTTTTTTAAATAAGCAGAATCTTACTAAAGCCTCTACCTATGTGTCATGCTTTAAGGAACTGAGAAAACAAATAAAATCACAATTCTTTTTTCCTATAGAGATAGTAAAATTTAACTAAAAGGAAGATGAAAAGACTTGTGTCTGTGGAAACTGCTGTCATTTTAAAAGAAAAGCAAAGAACTCTGTCTTATATCCTCTATCTGGATCAACAGAATTTCTATAGCATGCCGGGATTTCCCCACTGACTATCAAAAACTTTGGTCAACACCTTTTTTCAAACAGTATAGTAGTAAAGTTGTTAATAAACAGATTGACTTCTAATGCACATGATTTAAAAAAAAGGAATAAAACAAATTACTGAGGTCTTCAATTGATAAAGATGAATTGGGGTAAATATCTCCATCCTTGCAGGCTGTACACAGAAACTGTAACAGGGTAGATGAAGACATACTAACATAAAGAAGAGTTACCATGGACATAAAGTCTCTGAAAGCATCTGAAATATTGTTTGTACTGGTCCAGTTCCCACTAGATGCTACTTCCACTCCTCTCTAGGACAACAGTCATGACACAACACAGACAACAGCTTGACCACAAGCAGGGATGTAACCACAAATATTGCAAGCCTGAGGCACGCACTACCTACTGTTAAGACAACCTCACAGGTAAATGCATGCTTTAGATAAAAGACGCACTTAAACATTTATCTTTTGTATTAGCTTGTAATACTTAGGAAATATGACAACATGTGTCCTTTTGGGTTAGGTTCAAAATACTTGTCACCACTACATGTAAAAGGGTTCAAAAGAAGGCAGAGGACAAAGGCTATCCAGTTCTCATAGGATCCAAAAGAGACCACAAGTTCACTTGGATTACAGCTGTAGTGATTTTCTCAGAAAATGCTGTGCTTCAGCTGAAAGTAGAAAAGGGAAATGACACAGATGCATGAACTCCTGCAGTAAAAGACAGGGGAAAGTCCCTGTGCTGGAAGATATTCCAGTATAATAAATAGTTCCTGGAAGAAACCAAAGTCAGCGTTCTGCAAGGTAAAAGCTTTTTAGCTACTCACAACACTATTCTATAAATTTAAGTTTGAGAGGTCCAAAGGACGTCTCATGGCCATTACTGCTGCTTCACTGACTCAGAGTTAACAGCTTTCTTAAATTGGTACATGTGAGTCAAAAATCAGATTTGAAAGCAATTGTCCTTGCCCAAAGCTGAAAATAAGTTTGACTGTAAAACAAATGTAGTTATGTCTCTACAGGAAGGAACACATCCAGAACGATCATGAAGTTGGTTGTAATCAATGACCTTTTCCGAAATACCTTGAACTCTTTCTTTTGTTGATGGGCCTTTCTAAAAGTATACTGGGAGCCATAGGTTTCTGGCTTGTACCCATTTTAAACATTGCTTATCGCGCAGTGCTACAATTTGTTATCAGATGACCCTGTGCTCATATACAAACACAACCACTATCGGGCACAGACAGGCTATAATCTGGCAATAGCTTTAAAAAACAGAAACAAACACAATGTGTAGGGAATATTAATAAACTCACGGAATTCTGGCGCAGCGTCATTGGACTACTACTAAGTATCTGGAGGGAAGTACAGTAAGACATGATAAAAATCCACATTAATTTCAGTCCTATTGCCTATGACATAAACTCTCTTAAATAGCTACTGTCACATGAAATGCTCTCTTTAGAACAGTTCAAAATCCTTTAGCCTTATCTAGCTTTTGCAAATGTGAGGATTACCTTGTTTTATAAGTTTCTATTGTATCCAATGAGTTAATATACAGACATTTGTACAAAACCAGTTTTTAAATTATAACCATTATTCTAGCTTTGGGAGGAATGTCTTACAAGAAAGACTCTTCCGTTAGCAGATACCATACTAGGATATATTACAGAATAAAATTATCAAATTTCAGAATTCTTCAGTACTTCTAACAGGAGCCCAATTTTTCACGAGCACTCCCATATGTAAGGTAGTCTAATTTCAGCAACTGCCAGCGACTACCATGGTTCATAATGTAGTTTAGGTTGACAATCCTTTTTAACATTTCCTCCTCAAAAATGTCACTTCATTATATTAACCTTCAATAGAAAATCAGCAAATCACTGTCTGTTTACTCTGAAATGGGGATTATTTCCCTGTGTCATGAGAATTTAATGAAAATAAAATCCAGGAACAAGTATGCAGCCATCAGATACTTTAGTGATGGGTACTACATAATTAGCTGAATAGATAGGAACAGAGAATTTAATTGCAAAGTTCTTTCGTCAGCATAATTTTTGCAGACTATGGTGGCTTTCTGTTAGTCAAACAAATTGCCTGCATCAAAAAGGTGCATTTATACTATTCATTGAAAGCTGCACATGACTTTTTGTGGGCCATGACATGCAAAATACAAAAGCAGTAAGGTTCAAATTTAAGCTTGGGTAGAAATGGGGGTTTGTTTGGTTTTAATGGTTTTTTGGTGGAGAACAATGTATCTGCCCAGATGTAAATTCATCTTCCTTGGCCAGTGCATGGGAAATCTTAAATTCCTCATTTTACCTCCCTTTCCATCAATTCATCTGGGACAGTCCAGGGGGAAGACCAACCGCACAGTCTCTCTTCACATACTGGACCCAACTTTGGGATCCAGAGGTTAGAATACAACTGCACCCTAAAATTCATATCTGGAATTGAGCAGGGTACAGGGACAGATGTGCTCAATACCAAGCCTCAGCAGGCAGTTCAAATATTTTCTCTTTATATTAATCTCTAGATTGTTTAAAAATTTTATTGTATCTCTTTCTGGATCAAACCTTGCAACACATTCACGTTATATAACCAAAATCAAAATCCAGAGCTTTGGTCAGCAAACGCGTGTGGCATGAATAAGGATCGCTTAGGAATTAAGCTTACCATGTGTGGAAAAAAATGGGATTCCATTTAAATGGTGCTTGTTCTGTCTAACCTTATCCCTCAAGCTGATGCAAGAGTTCCTGGAAAACTTCAAGCTTTGACATTTTACAGATAGGCTTATTTAAGAGAGCATGGAAGATTTTAAGCCGCTCAATACCATTTTTCTTAGATATGTGAGGCACATTCCTTTTTTTAAAGATTTCTGTAGCTTATTTGCAATATTAGTCGAAAAGAAACAACATTGTTCAGTCAAAAGTTTAATTTTAGAGAATCAAATCTCTGGATTGACCGTTTTTCTGGGTATTTTAATGCAGGTACTCTTTTCTCATTATTACCATGATGTCATTAATTACAATATTCCAACTGACTAATCAGGAAGGAGGTTGTGCCTAAACTGGATGAGGTTATGACTCTAAAGTATTGTAATCTTTTTCTGCTAAGGAAAGATTGGTCAGGGCACTCCCACTCAGGAATCCTTTCTTTTATGGACTAAAGGGAGGTTGAGGTGCCTGTTCAATTTGCTTTATCACATACATGGGGAGATGGCACCCCAATGCTTGGCTGTGAAATAAATCCACTCATTGTCACTTATTACCACAAAATAATTTTATTTCAAAAGCATTCACAAGTTTCATGGCACATTTACAAATGTTTTCCCTAAAGGTATTTATTAACTAATACTATCAAAAAGTGATATGGAAAGAAAAGCAGAAAGGCATATAATGACATTTACATACATGTATATATATGTGTGTGTGTGTGTGTGTGTGTGTGTGTGTGTGTGTGTTACCAAGGTCAAAAAATTATGTGATAGGAGGATTTCCATGTAGAATAATTTACTGACATCTCCTAATTAACACATATTATTCAGCTGAATATGTGTTATAAACAATTTGTATAAGAATGGCATGAGGTGCATAAGATCTAAAAACAGACATTTTTTTATCCAGCAAAATTATAGCTTAAGTAAAAAAGCTACCAAATATCTGACAAGAATTATTTTCCAAATAATCTAATTATTTAATGAAAAGTTAATTTAAGGAATTCAGCTAATTTAAAAATAATTATTTAATCACCCATGCTCCTATCCTTTATGTGTTTTCTGCTTTTTTCTTGAGTGATGTCAAGACAATCAAAAATTAAAACGAATTAAATTTTGAATTCAAAATATGTTGATATATTCTAGTATGCCTCTAAAATTTAAATAGATGATCTTAGAGAATTTGATACAGAATTATGAACAAATTTTTCTTTCATTTTTATCTACCACATTTATAGTCTGCTACATTTGACTTCAGTGGAGTCAATCCCCTTGTTTCCTAATAGAGATAAACATAGATATTAGTTCTTTGACAATGAAAATCCTGGATTAATCTTAAAAAATAATACTTCAGATCTAAAATGTATTGAATATTAATTCTCCATTTGGGATTTTATAATTGAGCTTACTTTATTGGAAATATAGGCTTGCAAGGCAGCATGGAAATCTACAAATAACAGGGAGTATTAAGTGAGAATAAAATGGTAATATCCCCTCTTGTATATGGTATTAAGGAAATAACTATTCAAATACTATGTCTGGTTCTGACATTAACATTTCAGAAAAATACATTAAAGGTTTGGACATAATTTTTGAAAGTAAGGGAATAATTTGAAGTTGGAAAATAGACCTTGAAGAAAGGGGCTAAGAAAAGATTCTATAGAACTTTTCAAAGAGACTGTGAAGTATTGGGACTACAAATATGTACAAAACACAATTTTGATAGTAGACAGTGCTTTAGTATACCAGGAAAACCATAAAATGTTGGGATGACTGGAAACTCATAGAATTTGACATAACTGGAATGGTTCTCTAACTTACCCATAGGAGTGTTTGATATGGTGTTTTTCTGAGGTTTTTATGATGGCAATCAAACTGAAAGCTGATGATGTTTAAGATTTGTGAATGCCAGAGTTTGGATTAGTGATTATTAATAGTCTCCTCTGACCCTAAAATATAATATAATGGTCTCCATACACGAGAAGTTCCATAAAAAATATTTTTATTCTTAAAAGTATGTGAACTATAGATTATTCCTACATTTAGAAGTTGCTAACTTGTTCCTCATGGCTTTGAGGCTAATTGGCCAGAGTATGAGAGGGACTACATTCTTCTCTTTAGCAAATTCAGTGTTTTAATTTAAAATAGTTATTCAAGTCTGCATAGCTGGGTCTAGTCAACTAAAGTCAGTAGAATCATTCTTTTGACATCCCTACAGTCATATGAGGTATTGCATTTTTCAGTTCCTATGAAAGCATCAGGGTAACAACAGCATTGTTAGCAGAAAATTCTATTTTTGCATTGGGGTTGCAAAACACTGGATTTTGATGCACCATCTTCATTTCTTTTACATACTGAACTTCTGAAGTGTTCTCCCTTTAAAGTGTTTAGACCCAGCAGATATGTTCCTCAACTGAGGACACACGGCTGTTAAAGTAATTGCGATGTTGATTTCGTCATCCTGAGAGATGGATTCCCAGATTGCAGAAAAGAACCTGAAAGAAACAGGGGAACTTTCCTTTAGCCTTTTCCTTTTTTGTGTTTATTTTTCTCCTGCTTTTCTCTATTTCAAATGGCATATCTAAAAGAAAAAAGAGGCATCAGTAGGAAATTAACGAGTGATCTGCAGATGATAGTTGTTTGTAAATGTAAAGGTAAGGGTATTTCCATTTACCGAATTTAAAGGCATTCCAAGTGGCACAGCCAGTACAGTGTCAAGTTTTTCGCTGCGATAAGGCTGGAGGCAGGAAGCCATGAGAGGTCAGGAAGGAAACATTATCAGGCCTGAGAGGGGAGCGAACAGCAAAGGGAGCAGCAGAGCCTCTTGTATTTAGGCTGTGTAGCAACTGTGCTGTTTTCCAAAGACGAACAGCTACGAGTATAAAATCCCATCTACTGTCTCTTCAAACTTACTGGGGAGAAAATATTCCTTGTTTGCTGTGTTTGTCTTTTGCTTCTAGCAGCTTTTTAAGGGGAAAAGGGAAGCAGGGGAAGGCAACAGGGAAAGAATTATTTCACATAAACATTTCTTCTGGGATGCAGACCGGTTTGTTTATAGCAATTTATTTTGACCCTGGGCACACCAAAGGAAATGGTTTTAATGTTGGTTTTGCTCCATCATGCCAGAGCTGGATCCAAGGCATGTAGTTTGCACTGGTATGTTTCCAAACATCACCAACATCACCTGCTTCCCGATATACTCCCCAATGGGAAATAGGTCAGGGAGCAACTTAAGGAGAAAGGGAAAGCTCTAACCAAATTTGGCTTGTAAAAGAGCCACCTACACTGGGAAGTCCAGGGTTGTTGCTCTCTGTTACACCACCAAAGGTTTTCAAAGTAGTTTAGTGAGTCCAGCTAAACTGGGCTGACAAGTCATTTTCCCATCCCATGAAATGAGGGAATTTACATTATCATCCTGTTCCATGCTGTGATAAAATAAAGATATTTTACATTTGCCCTTGAAAATGAGAGCAGCAGGAGAGCCACTTGACTACTTGAGTGTTCATTTGTTTCCTATTTCATCTAGGATCTACTCATGTTGAAGATCTTGCTCTGGTGATCATTTATATTGGGGAGGGGAATGCGTTGGAGGAAACCTGGCAATCTGACTTCCGGTAGTTTAGTGACGTTATCTCTAAAAAACAGCTGATGCTGAAAGAGATGATCTTAGAATAGCTGGTATCTGGTAGGACAGCCATGAAGGAGAGGACAGATCCATACCAGAGTCAGGAATAATGATAAATGAGACTGCTTGAGATCTTGTTTATTCTTCTTATTTTCTTGTTCAGAGAATATCAAGTAGCCTAGAGAGTGTTAGTGTCTTTCTTATTTGCACTATAAATTTTATAGGATTTTGCCTATTCCCCTGATTTTAAAAATCATCATTTTCAGAATAAAAAGCAAGCAAACAAGAGTGTGTTCTGTTCAAATATGCCTCACTAGCTCTTAAAGTCAGTTAACGTAAAAATATATGGCCACATCCTAGCGGTTCTATGACCTTCAGGCACAGAGAGACTTTAATATTGTTGCTACTACTTTATGCTTGCATAGTTAAATGGAAGCTAAACCATTTACTATTGTACGAGGCCATCCAAAACATAAAGGGTGCAAGCCAGTGCCCGCTACATTTAATGAAAGCAAGATATCAAAACCAGCACCAGCTCCAAAAACCTGTCGAAAATTACAATTACTCACGGTAGTAAACTTGTGCACATGCTTTGGGATCTGCGCCCGACTCTGTGCACAGGAACTCATTCCCAATTAACCGGTGGGATTGTTCAACTGCACCCTCTTGAATTATGGATGAATAACCAAGAAACTTGTCCAACCTACAGCAAAAGACACCAGTTTAATAGGAACACAAAGAAAAAATCAGTACTCAAGCAAACTGAAAATACCTCTGAAACACTGGATCATTTCATACCTTTGAGGACTGAAAGCTTATTCTTGCCGGAGAAAGGTAAAAAGAAGTTCACTTTTGCAAAAATATATTACCTACCTGTGCTGCCAAGGTCAGTGAGACCTGTCCTGAGTTGAATAAGTACTTCTGGAGCAGAAAAAGCAGACTGGGAGGTAGCTTTAACTTATGAAGTACTATTTAGTTGCTAAGCTCCCTATGGAAGGAAAAATATAGAGCTAAATTCATGAAAAATTACTTCATGAAAAACCAAGATTTACAATCATGTGATTCCATCACCTTAACCATTTTCATATGGAAGTAAGAAAGAATTTGGTTCATGGCATGACACTTGTCTAAAAGTAATTATTTTTTGCTGCCATTAACAGCAAACTTGTGCAATGTTATTGTGTGGCACTTCCATAATGGGAAAGTTAGTGGAGCCTGACAAAATCTGGCCCAACTTTAGATCAGGTTTTGAGCAAAACTAGGACAGTTTCTGGCATGATCTAGAGATTTTTATTAAATTGGAACAGAGGCAAAATTGGGTTGGTCCACCTAGAGCTCAAAATGAATTTTTACACTTACTTGAACATCAAAGTACAGTTTAAGAGCAAGCCAAAACAAATTAATTGAAAGTATATCCACAAATCCTGCCAGCCAGAGCTAACAAGGTCTTTAAACAGCTTTGCCAGCTATCATTTGCTATGCATACAACTCCCTATGTATGCACCAGCTATGTGAAGTTGATGCTAATACATCATGAAAAGAACAATATTTTGTTTACAGTAAGTGGTATGTTCAAAGGCATGATCAAGTTCAGCCTAATTTTTCTTCCCATAAATTAAATCTCACTGATTTACCTCCCCTCTACAGGTACTTTTCTCCTTGTATAGGTGGCAGAGTCCTAGCGTAGAGACAGAGACACATGCTGTTCAAACCCAATATATGTCTAATTTGCCAAGCAGACAGGTCTTCTCAGTACTGTGGTTCACAAACACATCCCTTTTCCTCTCCAAGTAGACAGCTAAAAGTTATTTTTCAGAAGATTACACCCAGCAACACTTACCCTGTACATTGACTGTAATAACTGATTAAAAATGATGCAGTGAAATGAAATTCAGATAACCAAGCTAGAGGACAAATGATCTGACATCGTAAAAAAGTAACAGCACAATGTTGTTTGGAGAATACTTCAGAAATATCTTAAAAAATAAATTTATTGTAAATGGAAAGAGGCTTCGTTTTGTAATTTCTTTAGTCCAATAATTAAGTTCTATGGGCTCTCCCTGATCTTCTTATTCCTTCTTGTTGTCTTCTTAAAAGTCAAATACAAATTGATTTTCTTGGTTTGAATCATAGCTATTGAATTTGTTCTGTAAAAAAATGATTTCAGACCAGATACAGCTATTTACCTACTCCCTCTTGTGTGCTGTTACAGACATGGTTTGAAAAGTATGCCTTATTTAATTTACAGGAACAGAAGAAATCTCAACTAAAAATGCCATTTCTAAAAATCAGCGCAGCTGGATTAAACACTATCCTTCTCTTGTTGAAGACTGTCTGAGGTGCTCTCATGGATGTGGTGGTGACAATCTAAGATATGGCAGCAGTTTGCCTCTCCTCTCTGTCTTCCAGAGACAGCCATCCCCAGGGCATGTACTCACTCCTTGGCAATTTCAGATTATATCCTCTCACTTGAAACAGCTGACAAGGCTGACACACACCACCGCGTTGCACTAGGGACTAGAAAGGCTGAGATGCAGGCACACATCCCTCCTGCTACCCAGCCACAGGTGCTCACCTCTGTGTTTGTACATCCACCAAAGCTAGGTCTGCCACAGCCTGTAATCCTGAGCCTTTCCAGAAAGAGCAGAATACTGAATGATCTTCCACTCCCAGAGTGCTTCTACACTAGTTTACCATAAAGACGAAACCCTTTTTCCTCCTGCTTGAAGGCTGGAGTTGGCTTAATAAGGGGTATAAAACTGTAAGGTGAAAGATTTAGTGGGCGTGTTGTTTGACATTAGAATTTGGTCTGGAATTCTAAGGAGCTTTCAGGAGACTTACCAGATAATGACCCGAAGTCACAAAATTCCTCCAGGCATTTCTCCATCCCACTTTGTGTAACACCATCTTCTGTGGCTGCTGGCTACTTCTAAGCCAGGGCTCCCTAATCTGTTCTTAAATGCTTTCATCACCAGGTTGCTTCGTGTTTTTAAGCAAAGTGAAATTCAGTGCTTGAGAAAAGTGCAAGGATGTTGATATACTGGATACTAACTCTAGCAAAATAAGTAACAGCATTCATAAACTTTCCATGAGGAAGTGAAAATGAAGTTGTTAGGTATCATTTCAGTATCAGACATGTTACACACCCTCTCTGCTCACTTAATAACCTAAAATTTCAATTTTATCTTCCTAGACATCTGGTGCAGATCACAGATAACCACAAACATTTGGAAAAACAGGTCATAATATTCTGCATGAGATTAATGATCTAAGCAGACCTAATTTTAGATAAATGTTGAAAACACTCACCACCCCCCCCACACGTGTTTGATGGTCCCATATGCATCAGCAGGCATAATGATTCACTGTCCGTCACAAACAGGACACCAATTGAGCAGACAGGTAATAGAAAAAGAGATTATTTTTTCTAGGGGTTTTTTTGTTTTGTTTCTTTGGGTTTTGGTTTTTTTTTTACAAAGCCTGAAAAGAACTGAATGATATTGTGATAAGCACTAACAAATGTCAAATAAGCAGAGAACGGTTTAATTTGGAAAATTTCCTCGATTCCTTTTGGTGAAGTCACAGATATCTTTTTGTCATTCATACCCTAGTTTCATCCCTAAAATATAATCTGCCTTCCTATGCTTTTAAAGGCAAAACCAGAGGTTTGGGTACCATAAGGTAGTACTGAGTGTAAAAGACTGATGAATGCAGCACTGCAATCTCTTGGCAGAAAAGCAGCAGTCAGTCACATCTTGCTGGGGTGTTTAAGCGAGTAGGGAAGTAAGCAAGTAACCCAGACAGGCATGGAAGTTACCATCTCTCATTCCAACCAGCAGTAACGGATGTGTGGACCATATCTCATGATCCTGAGTATAGCAGAACAGCTAATCTTCCTAATGTGTGA
This sequence comes from Struthidea cinerea, assembly GCA_013397865.1. NCBI lineage: Eukaryota > Metazoa > Chordata > Aves > Passeriformes > Corcoracidae > Struthidea > Struthidea cinerea. Next base: position 54,291 of record VZTI01000086.1, read on the forward strand.
CCATCTTGAGAGAAGCCCTTCTCCACAGAAGCCACCTTATTTTTGGTATTTTCTTAGTACACAATTATGAGTGAAGCTTAAATATTCTCCATTCATGCTGGGATTTTCACATGGGAACCCAAGATACCGTCACTTTTTTTGTTGTCTGGTACTGAGTTATTTACTGGGATATATTCCTGAGAACTGTAACAGGAAAGAACAGTAGCTGACATCTGGCAGAAATATAGACAGTTATGTAGATTATAAACAGAATGATCTATCACTTTTAGCAAATATATAGCAGAACAAAAGACATTAAGTAGAAACCTAAATGGCAAAACATCGATGGCAGGAAGGGATCAAAGAAATCCTGCTCTTTGCTATATGAATAGAATAGGTGAAATTACTATACAAGGAAGAGTCTTATATAAAATTAGCGTTGATATGTTTATCCTTGTTTTGAATGCAGCTTTGTTTGAACTGAGAAAAAAAATCATAAAGCAGCCAACAGTGCTTGAGCGTGGGTATCTTTTATTGCTTATTATGTTTTCAGGAAAGTTTGATTTCCACCCTCTCCTTTTCTTACCCCCTGCCACTAAACGTAAAGGTTTATTCCACTAATACAATTTTATTCATTTGAAGGCATTGAATAGAAATATTATATAGAGGTTTGAGCTAAAATATATGGAGAAAAACTTCTCCTTCTTAAGAAGCACCTTAAAAAAGCACATCTTAATAGAGCACTATATGCTCTAGTAAAAAAAAAAATATTACAGGACTGCCTTATTTCTCTCTCTTAACAGTGTTCCCAGATAGAATTTCTTCACCCACTTTTTTTTCTAGGTATTATCAGTGTAAACTCAGTTGTTAAAACAATACAAAAGACTCAAACCCGAAGCTGCAATCAAGGTAACTAAATTGTATCATTTTCATTAGGTTAATTTTGTTATAGGAGCAGTTGCAACCAAATGGATGCTATAACTTGGTACCTGAAGGCTGCATGTTGAACACCAGCAACCAGTTCTGCTGCTCCCACAATACTAATGCATTGGCATTTAATAAAATTTACTCTAGATGCAAGATGTTATTGATGTTTGCCTGTGTCTTTGTGCCAGAGTGGTGCATTAGAATCAGGGAAGAAGAACGTTTGTGAATGCCTCATATATTTCAGTAGAGGATCCAGACTAAACTGTTGGCATATATGGCTTTAACCGAAATCGCTGATTTTGTTCTGATCTTGTGGTACACATATATACACATATCATTTAACACTGGGGTTGGTAACCTGACACAGAGTGAGAATGGGTGATGTGGGACCATGAATTCTGCAGATGATTATCTGCATAGACATTGTCTATAGCAATGTCTTAGCTGGACAAGCTTTGGTCCTGACTTAGTTTTTGTGCATGAAGAGGTTTCAACATAGGAATTGTGAAACTATTCAGCATAGTGTGACGAGAGTCCAGTCACACTATTCTCTGTCAGGATTTTATGTCTGTACTCCGAAGAATTTTATTTTACAGTCTCTTAAAACTCACATATGTGGGGTTTTGATATGTAAATGAAGTGGCCTCACTAAAAATACAAAAGTGTAAGATGGGCGATGCCATTCCCAAATACTACATGAACAGTTGCTAAGATGAATAGGTTGTACTTCAGTGGCTGTAATGTCTGGTATAGGGGGTTTTAATTAATGAATTAATTAATTAATGAAAGTGAAACAATTAGCTCCTCCACATCTTCCTAACATGCAAAGTATAAAAAAAGTGAGTTGGATAATGCATGGTATAATGCATTTTTAAATCTGCAATAGGGACAAACTGAAGCAAATCAGCAGTTTACCTACACCAGTGTGGCAATACTCATAAAAGGCAAGTATTACAGTCTGTGAAGAGAGCTTAAGAAACCCCGAAAGATTCATTTATAGAATAATATACACAAGTGAAAGTCCCTTCCTAACTCCTTTCAGCATAAAATTGCCTTCTGTTTAGAGGAAGCAGAGTTCAGAAATCTTTCAAGCCTCTGGGGTTTGGTGTGTATTTAATTATCCCACTATTTATTTAAATTATCTATAAAGAGGGGCTGACACTATTTAATGAGTTATGTTGTTTTTTGTGGCTCAGTAAAAATGACATGTGCCACTAACTTATACCAACAGCTGTTTAGAAATTTTCTGTCACTTCTAACACAATATACAGTTTTGTGGATATTAACGCGTTTCATATGAATATCAGTACTGTATTTTTAAAACTGAAGCATTTTGACCTCATGAGGGCTTTTATGACTTTCTGTTCAGATTCATCAAGTAGTTTTATATTTTATTTTAACAATAATATGCAATACAAGTAAAAACAAGGACTTGAGTAACATTTGTTTTGTTTTTCCAAATGTGATAAGAAATTTCCAAATTTACTCTCTTTCACAAAATCAGAATCTTTGCTCCCGGCTAGATATGTTTTTTCTATTATAAGTTTTACAGTTAGACCTACAGGCCAGCCCAAATTTACAGGGACCATATATATATATATGTTTACGTAACCTACTTCAGGTCTTGAATTAGGTTTTTGATGACAGCCTCTCTAGGTTCCCTATATAATAGATTCCATCTGAGAGTCACTCAGAGCAGGTGTTTGAAAGAGGATTTTTTGAATATCTCCTGAAGAAACTGGTTCTGGCCTCCACCCCAAAAAAAGCCCTGCAATATAATGAAAGGAAATTCTGTAGAAATAGTAAAATCTTAGCATATTATAAGGTCTTTGGAAGGTTTCTTCTCTTTAGCTATGCAAGGTTGTTAACTTTTTTTTTTCCTGCAGAGGTCTTTTAGTCCTTGGCTGCCAGCCATAGTAAAACAGCTGAACATCTTGATTATCAACAACTTCAGCTGTATTTCCATCCTAGAAATAATTTCTTTCCTGACTCAGGTGGCAATTCAGCCACAGAATAACAGGAAAATGAACTTATGTTTCCAAAAGAGTGTAAAACTTCTGACGATCATGCTTCAACAAGAAACCTGACCTGAAATGTGAAGTTCTGCACTTCAGTTTTAAAACCAAAAGGCTCAGAAGGTGCCCAATCAAATTCACTCTTTGTATAAAATTATATCTTTAATCTCCTGAGGCTTTCTTTCTGTGTTAACAATGATAAAAACAGTGGGAAATATACTGATTCCTTTCAGTAAAAATGGATGCGATTATCAGAATATGTCAGAAGTTACTAATGAAATTTAAGTCTTTTGAGGAAAAATGTTCCATTGTCCAATCTGAGAGCAACATACTACTTTTAATGCAGGAGTGACTGGAGATTTTGCATTAGATTCACCAGCTGTGTATGACAAGATCACCACCAGCTGTTTCTGTCTTTTGAAATGTGGGACTAGTACTATATATCCCAGATCAGCAGGTCTGTCCTACAAAGTATTATTCTTCATCATCTCTGAACTCAAATCATTAGTGCATTTAGGGAAAGAGGATGAACAATGAAGGAAGAAGTGTCCTCAAAAACTCTCTTCCATGAATTGAAAATGGAATAAAATTTTTAGAAGTATAACCATGAAGTTGTTTTTTCAAACCCTGGAGTTTGAAATTCTGCTTAAAATACCTATACAGACACTGCTTCTGTCTAAAATGATGTACAAATATTACCTCTGAAGAGAAGGTGTTAACTTCTAAAAGATGATCTAATTGCCAAACTTTCATGGTTTTAATTTAAATATCATGGTCTTTACAAATTAAGCATAAAGGCTGGGCCCTACTGTGTAGATGTATCATTTCATCAGTTAATCAGAGATTAATTAAGAAGAGAATCTAAATAAGAATTAGAAATCATCATGCTGTTTTGGGCAAGATTCATTGGCACCTATTCCATACAGCTGTTTTCTCAAAAAGCATTGCTAGTACATGCAGATTCTTCTGATTATTTCTGTTAAAACAGAATGCTGGTATATGACTGCCCCTAAAGGACACCTTTTTAACAGCAATGAGTTCATTTGTCCTTTTACGATGAACACTGATCATAAAGCTGTATTCAAATATGCTCTAAACACTAGACAGTTTTGTCAAGTACTCCAACTTCTGTCAAATAAGCAATTTTATCTGAAGAAAAATAATTTGTTTTCTTACTGGTGGAATTTTCAACACTTACCACAAAACTTCAAACTTCAAGTTGGGTTGCCTGGTTCTGCTTGACCTAGCTAAGAATTTAGTTTCACAAGCTCGAGAAGTGACCCATGGGAATCTCATGACCTTTAACAAGACCAAGTGCAAGTTGCTGCACCTGGGTCAGAGCAACACCAGTATCAGCATGGGCTGGGGGATGAACAGATCAAGAGCAGCCCTGCCAAGAAGGACTTGGGGTGCTGGTGGGTGGGAGGCTGGACATGACCCAGCAATGTGCACTCACAGCCCAGAAAGCCAAACGTGTCCTGGGCTGCATCCAAAGCAGCGTGGGCAGCAGGGTGAGAGGGGGGATTCTGTCCCTCTGCTCTGCTCTGGTGAGGCCCCACCTGCAGTGCTGCATCCAGCTCTGGGGTCCCCCCAAAGTAAGGACAAGGACCTGTTGGAGCAAGTCCAGAGGAGGGATATCACATTGATCAGAGGGACGGAATACCTGTCCTATGTGGAAAGGCTGAGAGAATTGGTATTGTTCAGCTTGAAGAGGGAAAGGCTTCAGAGTGACACAATTGTGGCCTTTCAGTGTCTGAAGGGATCCTGCAGGAAAGATGGAGAGAGACTATTTACGAGAGCATGTAGTGACAGGACAAGAGGGAATGGCTTCAAACTGAAAGAGAGTAGGTTTAGATTAGATATTAGTATGAAATTTTTTACTGTGAGGTTGGGGAGGCACTGGGACAGGTTGAACAGAGAGTTTGTGGACTCTCCATCCCTGGAAGTGTTCAAGACCAGGGTGGATGGGACTCTGAGAAACCCAGTGGAAGGTATTCCTGCCTGTGACGGGAGTTGGAGCTAGATGTTCTTTAAAGTTCATTTCCAACAGGGCTGATTTAGATTAGATATCAGAAAGAAATTATTTCCTGTGAGGATGGTGAGACACTGGAAGAGGTTTCCTGGACAAGCTGTGGATGCCCCAGCCCTGAAAGTGTTTAAGGCCAGGTTGGATGGAGGTCTGAGCAACCTGATCTAGCAGAAGGTGTCCCTGTCCATGGCAGGAGGTTTGGAAATAGATGATCTTTAAAGTCCCTTCCAATCCAGGCTATTCCACAATTCTGTGATATTTTTTTTTACTAAGAACAAAGAAACACAAGTCCACTACAGACCTCCAGCATCACTGAGGCTAGGTGCCCACACTTAAAGGGCACGAGCCAACTCAACAAAATTCAGTCATCTAAGGGTAGTTATCTACTCCAAAGGTCCTTGATGCAGATGGAGATTCCCCTGATTTAGAGACCTACTTTAGTCTCAGCCTGAGACACAAATCATCTCTGGCTGTAGAAGGACTATTAAGCTTCAGAAGATCCTAATGAATTAGATTTCCTTTTTTCCTTGCAGCACATTCTTAGGGCCTTTCTTAGTGTCCAGCCCACAACACAGGCTGGGCATTAGGGACTTGTTTTGGTTCACAGTACTGGAAAGAACGAGCTTAATTAACCAGAGCAGGGTAATTAGAAAACCTACAGGGAAGACAGAAAAGAGATGGAAAAAGTGAAAGAGTATCGTACAGCTCTGTAGGGAAAAATAGTGTCCCTGTTAAAACAAGGTTAATAAATAGATCAATCGATACAGCCAGAAAGCAAAAAAAGATAACAGGCATATATGGGATTTCTCCTGAAAGTTTCATGCGTCTGAAAGATTGACTGTTTTTCCAACTTCTTTAGTTGTCCTAATATAAAATATTCCCTCTATAAAGTTTTCTTCTAACATCCTTAATCTGAGAATGCTGTAGAGAAGACAGTGACAATATATGCTTCTTTATGTTTTTGGGGGTTTTTTTTACTTTTCTCGCTCCTGTTTTATGTAATAACTTTAAATATAATCATTTTCAAGAAAAGATTTTGATCTCTTGAGGTCTCCAGAAATTTCATTTTATGTTTTATAAGCACAGTAATATTAATCTTGGGGTACTCTTATTTAGACCTTTTTGGATTTTTCTGCTTATCTAAAACTGTCTCTCCTTTTATGGTTGGAAAATACATAGTCCATTTCAGTCAAGCCATTGTGTCTTGTTGTCATGTGTGGAAGTGTTCACACCAAGCACCCTGAAGTCCTTCAGCCACTCTCCATAAATTCCCTTCGTGGAAATAGAGTGGCTGCTGCAGAGGACAGTTTAGAGCACAGTGTTGCATTTCTAATTTATTTAATTCCGTATCAGAGCCTCTCTTCCGGAATAAAATGAGAGACTAAGCAGATTAGGTAGTAAGTAAGAAACCTTAACTGGATACCTAAAACTGGAGAGTGTGAATGTTCTTCCTGCTATTAAATATATAGTATGAACAGCTTTAAATATAATTAGGAAAGCTATTTCAGTATATAGTCTTCTTTGTAGTGGCATTATGACAGTAAGGTCATGACAAGCTTTACACAGGAATTTAATAACCTTATATGATTAAGCCATAATTGGGGAAAAAGCAGACTAATTTTTGAGTCAACAAACTCTTTAAATGTTTCAAAATTGAAAAGTTTCTCTGTGTGGAAGCCATTTACACAAGTTCATGGGGAACCTGAGAAAACCAGAGGAAGGGAAATTCATAAAGGGTTACTACCTACATAGAAACCATATCTAGCTCAGGAAATCCCAGAGCTTCAAATGTTTGAAGGCTGGGAGAGCATTCAGGAAAACAAGATATACGTTTGCCCTGTTCTTATAGTTTCCCTTAGGCATTTGCTTTTGGTCACTGCCAGAAATTGGATACTGTGTTAAGCAGACCTTGGTCTGACTTAGAACAGATGCTTTTATGGACTTATTTATATTTTTTACGAAATAAACCATAGACATGACTTTTGCCATTTGCTTTTCAATTTTCTTTTCTTTTTCAAAAAAGGTACACATTTCACAGTTCAAAAACATTTTCCAGGTGATATTTCAGAGAACTTGTTTGTCTTTGCATGCATGTAACATTGGTAATTCTTCATTCTTTGAAATAAGTTACTTTTTTGCTCAAGAAGTACCTAGTTAATAAAAGGCAATAGATTTAGAGAGGCATGGTATTTTCTAGGGAGGCACTGATACATTCTGTTTACTAACAAAGTACTTCAAAGCCTTTAGAATGCATCCTCACCCTAATTTAGCTTGCTGTTTCTCTAAAAAGTTCAGGAGATGAAAGCGGAGCTAATCCGCAATCCACTCACCGTCCTGGTTATACAGGCAGCACCAATACAATGCCTTCTTGATTAGAAGTGAATCAGGTGCAGAGTGCAAGGAGAAGACATCAATAGAAAAGATGTAGATTACTATTGTTTTAGCTGGGAATGGACATCCTCTCAGGACTAATCTATGCAGTGCTATCAGGTGCTAAAATATTCTCTCGGAAAGTACAGCAGCAAACAAACAGGGTCCTCATTGTACTGCTCCGAAGCATCTCGTGTTCACTTGTGATCACATGCTGTTACAGGAGGAATGTGAAACAATAACATGACAGCCCTGGTGAACGCATTCACAAGATTTACCTGTCAAGAGGACAGCGGACGTGCTGCACTGAAAGGCAGGGATGATAGCTCATTTCCTTGTTTTGTCTTGTTTGCAGAAAACAGGACCATTTGAGGGGCCTGCAGATGAAGAGAGAGAGAGTAGCCTCCATTTATTAAGCTGTGACTTGATAATTAGGAGCGTTTTAATGCATGATCCATTTGATCTGCAGTTTAGGCCGGCTGATAGCACAAGCTGTTTAAGGATTGCCTTATAACTCCATACAAGCAGAGTGCTCCCTGACAAATATATTGAAAACCTTCAATTACTGTAAACTGGGGAAACTAGGACAAAAGCTGTGCTCAGTGGTATAAACCATGGGCCTGGCATGAAACCTTTATCATATTCTCCTTTTGAACTTTCTACTTCCTTAACTAGAATTTCAAGGCGATTTTTAAAAAAAGTGTAAAGCCATGCTTGAAGCACAAAAACCAGGTGTCTTTGCACTGACTCTGCTCTACCTGCAAAAATCAGTGGAGAACAATGACAAGAATAATTCCTCTTTAGAATCTGGCAGCTACCTAACAGAAATTAATTGACTCACACAGTCCACCAACCTTCAGATATTACCTTTGTAAGACAAGGGACTGCAGGCTTGGGATGCAGACAGACACTTAAACAAAGTTTTCATTGCCATAATAATTAGAAATATCCACTAGCTATACTCCTATGAAATTCATCTTTAGACTAAACCTAATAGCTTCTGCTGTAGTGCAAGTAGATTAGATAAAAAACTGGATTGTCCTACAAGGAGAGACTGAAGAAAAAGATTGTTTCTCCTCAGGCTGGAGAGGAAAAGGCTGAGGAGAATGTGACCAAAGGTCATCACAAAGACAGTGAATAAGGTGCATGTGACAAATCTGAAATGGTCAACCACCAGTTCTGCAGCAGCAGAACGAGAGGAAATTTATTGACACTATTAGAAATGGGTTTAAAAGAGGTGAAACATTTCTTTGCACAACAGGCAGTCAACTTTGTGAATTTGCTGCCATGAGAGGCATTCAAGGCAGTAAATGACAGCAGGTTCAAAAAGGGGTTAGTCAAATTCATAGGGAATAGCTCCATAAACAGGTTCTGAAGGGAGCAGGCAGAGACATTGCCCAAGACATCCTTCATGCAACAACTGTGTCTGTTGGGAGGTGTAACAGGGAAACACCACAGGATGTGGTTGGGCTTGCAGGCCTTTCCCTGGACAGCATGTCCTCTTGTCCCGTTGGAGTCAGACTGTGGACACAGACCATACTCAGACCCTGCAGGGCATTTCTCATGTTATGTCATGAGAACTGAATAGGAGCTTCTTCAGTCAATCTTCCTTCCTCTCCATTTAAACCACAAGCCTGAGACTTATAGGAAAAAGTTAATGTCCTTCAGCCAGCTTTCCTTCCCATGCTACCCTCAAAAGAGTATGCACTTATGTTTAATCTTAAACACCATAAGGAATTGTGTTGATTTTAGTCTTGAAGTTTAGCACATGTACCTGAAGTACCTGGCATTCAATTCTTCTGTGAAACAAAGAGAACCTAAGTATTCACATCAGAAAGATAACAGATAAAACCACAGTGAATGAACAAACCAAAACGTCATTAATTGCTTCCTATTACAAGTAGTCCATCACTTTCCTTAATTGATGTCTGTCTCCTCTTCTTCCATCTTTGACCTTCTCTTACTAGTGAAGTAAAAGCTTGCCCACAGGTTTCTGTCTCTCCTTTTCTTTCTGACTTTTTATTCATCCTTTCCCTTCTCATTCTAGCACAGCTACAGGACTAAGAAATGAGGGTCTTAACCAAAACATGTAGTGTTTTGGAGAACTTCCATGGGATCTCTGGATCTCCATCAATGAAGAAAGCATGCAGAATTTCTTGCTCTTCTAAAGGTGCTCATGGTGGTGTTTGCAATGTGCTTTTGAGGAGCTTGCAAGGAAATTCTGTGTGAACTCCACATACTGCTAAGTCCAGAACACACAGAGGATAAAGATGGATTGCCAAGCTCAGCAGCACCATGGCATGTATTTGTTTTCACATTTTGCTTGCTCTTTCTAGGTTTTAAGGTTATACTGATATTTAATTCAGACTATTAGGGGCTGAGCTGTCCCTCAAACATGCCACATAGGTTATGGATCTGCACAGAATCCTGCCTCTAAAAGGGAGTGGGCACCAAATGCTCTAAATGAAAAAGTAATGAAAGAAGTCTCAGCTTCTCACAGTGCATATACAGGGAAGAGATTCCACCTAGACCTCTAAATTAGAGGTAGCTTATGGGAAGGTTTGCATTCCTTGTAGAAAAATACAATCATATTTATTATATAGACATCTGATCCCTTTTTTGACATGTAGGAACAAAAAGATGGGAGCAAATAATGATTTCTCACATTGTCTAGCTAAGATTTGCTGACTGATAAGCAGAAAGGTGGAAGGAAAAGACATGCATGCCTGCTGTTAAAGAAAAGCCTATTTGCACATAATGCTCTGGAGAAATTATTGAACATTTCATCCACACAAAATACAAGCCCTGTCACTCTGCCAGGGTCAGTGAGACCTGGGCCAATCTATTGAGTCAGTTCTAGTTATGCAAGTTAAACGGTTTGGTGGTTGCTTTAATTAGGAACCACATTTTGTTTACAAACTCACAAAAAATGGTAGCAAAGAATGTTCCATGCCCATGCTTACCAGCCCCAGTGCTTGTCCTAACCCTCATCCCCCAAAAAGGGTTTCTTTGCCTTCTTCCACCCATGCCTGGCAAGTTGCCAGAAACACATTCCAGAGTGTAACAAACATAGGTATCGCAGCATAAAAGTGAGATGTAGCACAAAGCATCTCTTCTGTGAGAATCCCAGGCAGGACAAGGACAAGGAAGGCTAAGACATTACTGGCACTGTAAGGAAAACAACAGGAATTTAAATTAAAGAACAATAAAAAAAATTATTCACATCTTCCTACATCTGTTAACAACATCACTGCAAGTGTTTTCATTGTGACATCAATTTTTCCTTCACATAATGATTTTTTCTCATTCTTATCTCACAAACATATCCGCACCTTCTTCCATGCTGCTCTTTCTTGCAGATAGGAATGACCTTTCATAATCTGTTTGTCCAGGTTCACCTTCACCTGACACACACCCTGGCCAAAGGAACCTTTTTAAAATGTTGCTTCATTAAAGTTCTCGTAAATTTTAATGCATCAAACATCTCAAATACTAAGGATTTGAAGCATTGCAATGAAAGTGACTTTGTGACCTCAGTCCTCTGCCAAGTTGAGGCACTTAGCATTACTGCAGGTGACATGATGAAGGGACCAGTTCTGACCAACTAATACCACGGTCAGTCATGTAATTTTGTAGTTTGCAAGCACGCCTAATGAATCAGGAGAATGACCCTCCAAGATGTACTGAAATCCAAAGAAAAATACAACAAAATTTGAGCTGCAGCAGGACCAGATATCCTGTTCAGAGAAGTTGTTCTTCTGTGCAGCTTCCTTTCCCCACTTCCTCTTGGCTTCTAGTCCTGTCCTCAGGTCATTAGACCACATCACTTCCCTGTTGTTAGCAGGTTATAAATACTGAGACAGATACATGCTGACATGATACTGATAGCAGTTTGATAGCACCAGCTCTACATTACCAGCTACAGTACTTGCCTAAAAGTTGAGATTTGCTGAGTCCCCCTTGCTACTAAATACCAGCTGCAAATTTGCATCTCCTTTTCTTTAAGCCTTAAAATCTCTCCCATGTTAATATTCACTCAGTCTTGTAATTTTTCCTACTGGCTGAAACAGAGTAAATGAAGATCTGTCAACCTACAAAAAGTACTTCTTTTTGAAATACATTTTAAAAACCCAGTGGTTAAAAAACCAAACAGTGCAGCACATTTTATCACTGGTTAATACTGGGTTCTTAAACCAAAGCACTGCTGATCATTGGTGAAATATCTAACTCTTAGCTTTATTGATTATGTCTGCACAGGCTTAATTCACAGGTTAACCATCCTGGCTCCTCAGATCTCTTCACTGAACTTAGCTTGCACAGGGTGAAGAGTATCTCACTATCGCATTCTTGATCTTTAAGTCAATCAATACATTCTAAATCTGTGTTGGCAAATACTAGAAAATTTGGTGCTGGTTTAGCCAGAAGGAAAAATGTTTCTCAGCTTGAGCTCACTTTTCAGCACAGACCACAAAGAAACACGGTCTCGTTTCTGTCACATAAAAGAGCACCAATGAACTGATGTTGTTTGATGTTCTCACCTCCCTGTAAAATCACCTAAATTATTTAGACTTTTTCCTAAAAACAGAAGTGATTCTTTTTCAAATTGAAAACAGTAATAACATCAACAAAGCTCCTATTAATAAACCACAAATTTCAGGAAAATTTCTGTATCATAAAGAGAAAAATGTCAATGCTGTAACAGATTTCAGAGGACACTGTTTGAACACAGCCTCCGTATTTGCAGGAGTCCAATCAGCAAGATGTCACCCAGCTGACTGAAGAAGTGAAGTTGCAATCTGTGCATTGAAATCAGGTTCTTGGCAAACTTTTCAATTTCTTCTCTATATACATACTCTGTAATAGCCAGTAGGGATGTTGTCATTGTTTTCATGTATGGGAGAAGATTTCTGCTGTGCAGAAGTCTGTGGGAGTGGAGGATTTCAGTGAGGAGAAGGAAAAGGGTGGGAACAGCCATTCAGCAGTACATCAGTGTATCTTTTCACATCTGTGCCAACCAAGGCAAGGAGGGGAGGATGCACAAAAATTTCTCCCAGGTCTTGGCCTGCATTGGTAGATGGCTTCAGGGATGAAGCTTCTTGTCTTGGTGTACTGTACAGCTTTCTGGAATAGATTTGCTGGCAAATCATTTGAGAAGGGAAAGAGTAAGAATTTGCAGCCTTACAGACTGCACTCACTGCTTAGATGTGCTGACTGTGTTGGCTTTACTGCCCGTGTCATATTTTTGAGACCACAGGTATGACAGCAGTTTCTGCCACACTCAAGTTTACCCCAGCACCTACATTTACACCTTTTGTAAGCAGAATTCAGCACCACGGTGTAACAACTTAAGAACCACAGCAAAGAATACAGCAGTTGACCAACACTACAGCTACAGACACTTGGGTTCTGGCTTAACTTTAAGTGAGTGCGACCATAAAAAGACAGAGATATTGAAAATTTGAAAACCTCACAGCCCGACTGTGTTAAGGGACATCAGTTATCTGAGGCATAGCAAAAGGTCAGTTTGCAGGCCTGTCCTGTACCAGCACAGACTCTTTTACACATCTTATGATTGCTCTGCAAACCTTGGTTCAGGATTTCTCCAGTGCTGTCTGGGAGAGAAGAGCCCTGTCTGGTGACTCTCCATGGACCTCCGATATCTCCCACCTAAGCAATATTAGGCATTCTTAGTTTCTGTATCTAATATCTTATTTGAGGTTGGCATATTGAGCTGTTGTATTGAACACTGTTCATGCCTTCCAGGCGATGACCTAAATGGTTTTTAAGATATCGGGTAAATCACAGAAGTCATTTCAGAAAGTGCCCAAGTTTAAAAATAGGTGTTGAAAACCATCTGCAGAATCATGAGCCTTGTTACTCTTGCAAACTCTACAGAATTAAATTACTTATCTGTTTCCTGGAGGTGGGGCAAGACATCTATTCCCAAAAGGCATTTCCCTCCCAAGGCTAAGTGATTTCCTTAGAAGTTCCATTTAATGGGTGGAAGAAACTGGACAGAAAGCTGCACCGGCCAGGGACTGGCAGTCCTGTGAAGAATGGGGAGAGCTCATTGTGTGAAGTAATAGCTGTGGCTCCCCAAGGAGAGCGAAAGATGGAGGGGAAAAGAAGGGAGGGCAAGTGAAGCCCATGGTAGATTAAGATCTTTTTCCCTCTTTCTTCTTGTTGGCTGCAGCTGGGTCTCACCCACTCTCCGTCTTGAACCTGTCAGCAAGCCAATGCCTGGCACAACGGCCAAGTAATTACTGATGACATGTGAGCAGTATTTTTCCAGATTGGCTTTCCTGCCTTTCTGTAAGAAAAATAAACCAAAAGCTGTACCCCAACAAACATGACAGGAAAAATAACAATACTTGTATGGGACTGATACTGGAAATGTGCTGCTCCTCCAGCTGCAGACTGGAGAGAACTACCACCACCTTCACCCCTCATCGTCTCAGCAAGGAAAGGAAAGATTGAAGGCAGGATGAGAGTAGGGCTCTTTCCAAAGGTTGGCACATCTCTTTGAGTCAAACTCAATGCCACACAAGAACAGGGAGCAGACAGCAATATAGAAATCACTGGGTATGGCAGTAACTGAGACAGACATAGAACTGCTTGTATTTGATTTACTGGAAAATAAAAGAACAGTATCGTTCAGTACTCTCCTCTCCTTTCAATCTGAGATATATGACTCATTCTGCCATCTTTTAAAGACTAGTAAACTCATGTCTGACCTTTCACGCAAGTGGGTCCTCCCAAATGATGATGCCTATAAGTCTTTATCAACAAACAAGCTCTTCATTTTAAGATGGGAAAATCAAATATAAAATTTCACTCTATATTAACTGGCCTCAATGATTTGTACAGATCTAGCCTGAAAATGTTACCTGCTGGCCTATGTAATACGTTGTCTTATTTCACCTACTAAAATCAGGACCAGAGATCCCATTATCTGAAGAGAAATTTATGCGTGCAAATGAGATCTCATTTCTACCCAGAAGGGTGCCTCTTTTATTTTTCATTTTTAGATAGAACTTTTATTCTGTGATTCTCAGTAGGAGCCACAGAGAATAGATTTCTAGCCTTCATCTTCTGCAGACTGTGAGATGTTTGCAATCTCCTTTTGTGGACAACACAAACAGAAGTATACAGGTGGATGGATGGATGGATGGATGGATGGATGGATGGATGGATGGATGGATGGATGGATGGAGTTAATTTGGTGGTCTCATGTCTCTTTTTACACTTTAAGGACGTTTTTTCTTTTCCCTTCATACCTGCAGATGCTAGATTCAGTAGAGCAGCCCTGGAAAAGACTGTTTTGGTTATATATTTAGGCCTCCTGGAATATATTTATATTAAAATGTCATTTACAAGTCACGATTGGAAGATAGAAAATCCTAAGACATTGTATAGATCAATGATGAGCAAAGGAATTGGAATATGATTTGCCACAGGCAAATTAACTAATTAATGTGAGATAAAGAAGAAAAAAAATTAAAACTACAAAATAGGAAGAAATGGGAAGAATGGGAAGAAATAATTCATACTAACAAACATTAGCAGTTATTGCTACAGTTAGTGGTAATTCTGCAAAACTCTATTCAAAATCCCTGTTTTCATCTGCTTCTCACTAGAAAGCGTTTTCAGGGTAGTGTTTTCATTCTATTCACAAGTGAATTTGTTCATTGACATTTTTGCTAACTTATTATGAAATCACTTCAACTATGTTAGAGTAATGCAAAAATAAAGTTTCATTAAAAGAAAAAAATCTGTCTAGGTAGGCCTGTGAGTTAATTCAAAATACTCTGCATTTGAAAGCCTCAAATTTGGGGACTAGTCCTCCAAATGAGACAAAGCAGCCAAAGTACTTATGATAATCAGTGAGATATGTTGTCTCAAAAGAGGCCTGTTAAAACTTTGTAAAAATCCAGATTTCCTTGAAAAAAAAGGTGCAAAAGCTGGGCTTGCTCCTACAGAAGCAAGTTATCAAAATAGCATGCTTTAAGATGATTTAAACCAACCCATTGTCCTTAGCACCACAATAGAGCAGAACACATACAGCTACTGTTCCCCAGCTGAAGGATAATAACTTCCTGCTGAGGGTTGGTGACTCCTCTGAATGTGTTAACTCATTCATTTTCAGTCACATATCCACATCTGTGAGCAACTCACAAGAAAGTGCTGCCTGTGAAGCAGCTGGTATTTACCTATCTCTGCTCCCCTGAAATCTTACGCCAGTCGTTCTCCTGGTTCAAGTCCTCCTTGGCTCATCCTCCTGGTGGGTGAGACTACTCTCTGTCTAATGCGGCAATTGTCTCTGACCAAACAGCCAAGCTCCTTCCGAAGCACTTTCTGAACCACTACAGTTTGTCCACAAAATTTTTAGTGACAAAATATAAACCGGTACTCAGTCTGTGATTAGTGATAGACATAATCTGTACATGGTATTGTGGCAGGACAGGTTTAATACAGCCAAAAAGGACAGCCCCGTGAGACAAGCACTGCAGTGTCAAAATGAGAAGGTAACAAGATGCTGTACTCATGAAAATACTGAGCCTTCCTTGGTTTTTTTCTTTTTAAAATATATTCCACATGCAAATTCATAGAGAATTATGAAAACATGAGCAGAAATTTAAGGAAAGAAATTGCAGAAGCAAACCTTTATGTAAGACATATCTGTGTTGCTCATGAGCAAGTTTGGACCTTCTCCATTTCTGAGTGGTTCGACACACATAAACCTGCCTATGAAAGAAAGAAACGCTTGTGGTAAAGTTATTAAAAAATGAAATTACTTTTCAGAATTTTTGGAAAGATCCTAAATAGTGAGTGCATTTATAACATACTAACAGCAGAGCAGTCACAATCTGCCTCACAGTTACTTAGAAAATCCCTTAATTTTACCTGTTTATATTATCCTCTCTTCTGCTCTGTGACTCAATGTGTGTGTTTCTTCCCAGGCAGTTGAACCAGCCCAGTTCCTTGCACTGGAAAAGAATCTATCTAGGCACTTCGCAAGAAACAGGTGCTGTAGATACGTTGATGTGCACAGCGCCAAGGGTGCACTTGTTACAGTGTATATGTCTCCTACTTTTAGTTCAGGCTGTAGAGCTGGTACTTCAAATATCCAAAGTAAACCCTAGTGTGTGAACCAGGCTAGCAGCAGCTATCATCCCTCTTAAGTACATCTACTCCGGCAAGCGGGGATCCTTTTCTCACTGCTCCGCTAAAAATGTCTGGAAACTGTTCCACTGGCCCACACGATACTAAATAGGCAGAGTTTGGCTTTTGATTCTTCAACTCAGCAAATAACAGGTTCTTTTCTAAGTGGATGGTTTCTTTTTTGGCATGCTTCTTGTTTCTCGCTGCCACTTCTTGCAAGAAAGAAAACGTGAGTAAGGAGACATGTACAGGAATTTGTCCTTAGCAAAATAAATCCCAGTCTTTCTGCTCCAGCCACAGTGTGCTTTTTACATAGTCCTATTGAGCATAGAGGTACTGGGATGAAAGAGCTGTATCTCCAATATAATAGGCAGATGTAGATGATTTCTGTATAGTAACATGAAAGAATCCAAAGAGGATAAATAAATAAATAAATACATAAATAA
This sequence comes from Struthidea cinerea, assembly GCA_013397865.1. Taxonomy (NCBI): domain Eukaryota; kingdom Metazoa; phylum Chordata; class Aves; order Passeriformes; family Corcoracidae; genus Struthidea; species Struthidea cinerea. Next base: position 71,219 of record VZTI01000086.1, read on the forward strand.
ATATACTAAGAAGTATGTATGGCAGGATCTGTATTCTCAGTTGTTTCCTCCATTGTCTTTTATTTTGATTATGACTGAAGCCTCCCAAAGCCTTTTCCCTGCAAGTATCACATCCTCTTGCATGAGCCCTATTCACCTGAGCTGCAGCAAACTCTAAGTTATAAGATGACATGAAGTCTGGGTTTACACAAGGTACAGAAACCTCACTTGGAATTTTATTACAGTTAAAAGATTCAAATACTGTAAGAGGTTTTTTTCTCTCTCTCTCTCCCCACCCTTCGAATCCTTATTTTCCCCCATTTTATAACATTCACAAGTTGGATTTCAGGGTGTTAATATAGCAATGAGCAGAATTTTGGAAAGTGTCCAGCTCTACACCCCACCCAGATGAATACCTGGAAGCACACTTGTTAACATGGCTATCCTGCCAGACCAAATTCAAGTGTGGAACAAATGCTGAAAGGATGCCCTCTGAAACAGGTAACCACAGGACTGACACAGCAATACTTTGTTTACAGTTTTATACCTCTCTGGTAAATAATTTCATTTTACTCTACAAATCCTTTTGTGGTGGGACCAGACGTTACAAGCAAGTCTTAATGATGTCTGTTTTTAATGCACTTTATCTTGCTATTTTCTAAACCAATCTGATATTTTGGCAAAACATAGGAATTGATCAAGTTTAAGATGTAGGATTTTGCAGGACTATCTAGTATCAGCTGTGCTGTCCAGTATCTGGCTAAAAAATATAAAGCATTTTCTTTGTATGTCAGCGATGGGAGTGGCTGGGGATTTTGTAGAGCATAAAATGCTTCATGTGCATTGTATGTACTTCAAAAAAGTTCCACCAAACCCAAGGCAGGCACCCAGTGGAACTCTTCAGCCACTTCTACAGGCTAATTTAGAGCCAGGGATTTTAGTCCTCCCTTGGCTCTATCTCCAGTATACTGCAGCAGAGGACTCTCTTCTTCTGAGGTCTAAGGTTTGAGGGCAGCACCTCCAACAGTACAACTACTCATTTATGCCAGAGGAATCTCTAAAATCCCTGGCTCCAAAACCACTGTTCAAGGCTTTCTGGTCCTGTACGATGGAGCGAAGAGGTTGAGATTACAGGTTTCCATCAACCACCATTGGCCTCACGGATCTGTAGTCAGGCCAATAATTTCTGGGTGCCCCACCTTCCTTAAAGCCACCCTCTTGCCCCAGGATCCCATGCAGCCTCAGGAAAACTCTGTGATGGTCAGTGTCACGGCAGGAGAGGAGTGGCTGGAATTAAGGAGGGTTTTCATGCCAAGCTGTCATCCCTGCCAACACACTGTGCAGTGACATTGTTTGAAACATGATTTGGATGGGAGCTACAGTAAAGAAGATTCACAAACCAACAGACAAATCAGCCACCCCCTACCTCACTGCCTTCCTCTGTTTTCTGAACCAAAGCACAAAGCCCTCCTCCTTCAGGGTGGTAGGGTTGGCTGATTTGTCCTCTGTGACAGACGGGGTTATATCTCTGGAGACAAGGTTCCTCCCAGGTCTTCCTCTGTGACAGCTGGCTCCACAGAGGCCCTGCGTTAGCCCCCGTGTGTCTGGCACTGAGTCTGTCTGTATTGATTTAGTAGTCCATTGTCCTGTGGGAAAAGTGCTTAGTGATAAATAGCAGAACATGATCAATAGCACAACATCCAGAGTCTGTGTTAGAGCTTCAGTGCCAGGCCTTGGGCTCCAGAAACACCACAGTAACATCACTGTGAACCGGTCACTGGCTGGTGAATTGAATGGATCAAAGTAAGAAGCATCAGAAACAAGCCAAGGACACACAATTTGCCTTCTCCAGGTGCCTGCGGAAATGTCATAAGCCATCTGATGGAAACACGTAAAGACTCTTTGAAAATCTGGGAGTTCAAAAGCGAGAATCTGATTTCATGTACATGATTTTAGGAGCCACTGATTTCAGTGCAATTGATCCTGGCTTTTAGAACTGTGACATCAGGCTCCAGCCTTTTAATTTTTTAAATGCCAACATTGTGCTGTCATCAGCTCCAAGCCTGGAAGCATTGGCAGCTCATGACAGATGTGTCACATCCTCCTTCCCCTTTCTGGACCCCACTCCCTGCTGCCCACTAATACTCCTACTACAGCACAAGTAAGTTGGGGGCAGTGTGATATATTCTTCTAAAACAAAATAGATGAGGTTTGAAGGACATAAACAGCAACGTACTAACCCAGTTCATCATATGATCCCAGGCTCTAAACAAAAGGGCAAGGGTGGGGCCCACAGACCAGTCCAAGTGTCGGGTGGGTCCATGTTTTACGAAAGATAAGAACATATTCTATTAAAAAAAGTCTTTTGTACAGCTGCTCTTTGCGACCCTGAAGGGGGAAAAAATTATCTCTGTGCACAGACTGCAGTGGTGTGAGGCGGTGCACGCACATACACATGCCCTTGCAGTGGTGTTGCCAGGCACTGGGGATGTGTACGTTATTCACAAGTCAGCGCTGCCAAGGGAATGTCGACGGAAACTCCATCACGCAACGGCAACATGGCAACAGATTTGCCCCATGGTATATTTTTATCTTGTTGCGATTTTTTTTAACTTCTTTCTTTGGTTATTATTGTAAATGACAGTTTTAGGATGCTTCCTTTTCCTATTGCCAGGATTTACAAGGACTGGACATACATGTGAATGAGGACATCCGCCATAAGGATTCTTTAATCAAGACAATGTGAAAGTCTTCTTGCTTTAGGACCCTACTTTTGAAGTGACCCACTCATGGTCCTGATCCACAGTGAGACTGTTTTATGTGGGCCTTGTGAGGGCCTCAAATGCGGGGTGTCCCACACCCCTCCAAGCCAGCCCCCAGCTCCTTGGGGAGCAGCAGCAAGGCCCACCAACCCCGCTGAGCTGGGCTGCAATGCACCCAGTGCCCAGTGCCCTAGTGAGACTGTATGAGAAACCCAGCAGAGATGCAGTGAGGAGCACAGATTGAAAACTGAGGGCACGCTGTCCCAGCAAATCTTGCCCTGGGGCAGGTACTCCCTGAATTGCCTAGGACAGAATTTTTATCAGTTTCAGAGGCAGAGAACAGAGAATTTATTGAACCACAAGTGTAAGCACAAGCGTAAACCCAAGGACCTTGGAAATCTTGTATTTCTTTGCTGTTTTGTTGTACTCACTGCAGCTGAAACATCTTGAAAGTAAATTGGATTTTGTTTTAGTCCAAAGGAGCCAGATTTAAAGTACTGATCTACATCTGGTTTCAGATTCCTCAAATGTTTTTGACTGCTCAGATGTAAGAGCCTGGAGACAGCCTCTTCTTAGGAGTCATCACAAAACAAGTAGTATTACTGAAAGAAAAAAACTTAACACGCTCCTCTGAAATCGAAGTAACAAATATGTTCATTTTTTTCCTGTTTCTCAACCAGAGAGATTGAAAATTTTATGTGGTCGACTTTCTGCAATCCACATGTAACTCTTAACAATTTAGCCAAGGATTTTAATCCAACCAGATGTTTATTCTTTTCAGGAGGGGTTAATTATGTCTAAACAAAATGTATGTTTCTTAGGAAGTAACTTTAAGTGTTTAGGAAGGCAGGTTTGCCTGTTTTTGCTAAAGAAAATCAGTTCATCAAATTTAATGACAAGTAATATTGTCCCTAAGAAAGCTTTGTAATTACCCATCTATCCCTTTCTATTCTTTGTAATTATTCACTTGCAATTATCTCCATCCTGCCTGACGTTTTTGTAAATCCTGCATGAATATAAAGTAAAGCAACAGTCAGATAAATCATGATAGTTCTTTACATTTTTGCAAGGGTTTCTGCAGTCAGAGAGAGGATGGTGTGGAAAGGGTTACACTTTGTGCTCAAGTTCCTCTTTTTGTCCCCAAGGAGAGGAAAGAAGCAGAATACCTCCAGAAGCTAATGAAACATGGAAACAATTTGTGTACAAGCAAAAAACCAAGGCTTGTCGTCTCTCACTGCCAATAATAATACTTTATTTCCTATTTGTACTGTATAATGTTCAGGATGAAAAACAAGTAATATTACTTGGTAATTCCCAAAGATGTCATTTTATGGGTAGTGTGCCATCTCTCTTAGCTCACAGTGTGTAGAAATAACTCTGCTTCCACACAAACAAGAGCCAGGAGCTCCCTATTTTGTTTTAATTTGAGCACATTGAAATATCCTTGATGCAAACTTTAGGAATTTTGGCTTCTTTGAGGAATAAGACTTAGAAATAAAGCTATTATAAACCAATTTAGAGCTCTCCATCTGCAAAGGAAATCCAGTCTAACCTCCTTTACCGTTAGTATTTAAAGCCTTATTTTTGTCCAAAGCTAGAGAAGGTGGGGCACAGCACAGGGTAGGTAGCGTGTGAGGTTGATTACAGATCAGCACTGATTATTATTGACAGTTTCCTCCAGAAAGAATTGGTGTGAAAACCAGACCAGGCTTAACCAGGATGCAGCCTCACTGCATTCATGGAAATTTCTCTCTATTTTCACTAGATCTGGATGTGTCCAGGGAAGCAGCCGAAACTGCCTTCTAGAACAATGCACAAGGATGCTGAATTTAGACCCCCTGCAAATGACCACTGGGATAATTATAGAAGGTGTCAAAATCCCTAAGAATAACTGAGAAACAGGACCTCCCAGCCCGCCTCTGGTGTCAGATCAACAGAGATAAAACAACAAACGAGGTCCCGGTGAGTCTCCCCAGGCACCACAGGCAGGGAGCTGAGCTTGCCGGCAGGGCTTGGCCTCTTTCTGGGAGTTTGTTTGCTGCTCCCTTTGCAGGAAACCTCCCTGCCGGTGGCATACATCCCCTCAGCAGGGACAGCAGATTAAGAGCCTGCTCTACTATCCAGGAATGCAAGCTAAGGCCAACAGCATTCCCATAATGTGCTTCCAGAGGCTGAGCAGCTGACCCTTGCCCCACTGTATGCAGTGACTGTGTATTTTGTGACTGCATATTTAGTGACTGCCTTGGCCCATCTGCACTTAAAGTTCTCATGAAAACCACAGTGGTCTTGCCTTTGATAAAATAAAGTATAACAATAGCAGTACCATGTAGCCTTACATACACAGAGGCACTTTCAAGGGTCTGCTACTCTGTTATCGCCTGTTTCAAACTTACAGAAAACTGGAAAGCTGCTCACAATACCTCCTGTCTTGGCTGATCAGCACTGAGAACGACCTGCACTCTGTCCTGGTCTGGTGAAAGATATCTCTGCCCGTGGCAGGTGGGTTGGAACTTTGAGGTCCCCTCCCCAAACAATTCTATTATTCTACAATTCCTGGTGCTGTCTGCTGTGTGCCCCATCTGCAGCAGGCTAAATTCTCAGATCACATACTAGTAGTGCCTGTATTTTTTCAGAGTGGTAATAATGGGGCACCAACTAGTTATTACCAGAAATATTGCCCAGTTCTGCTAGGTTTTAAAAAAACTGGCTTGATCATCATGCCATGTAATAGCTGCAATCAGGCAAAAGAAAGGGGATGCAGCCTCAGCCCTGTCATAGCCTTTCGCTTGCAGGTGCCTCAACATCAGACGTGCACTGGTGACAAGTTGCAAGTGGAAAAACAGCTATCTTTTCAATAATTTCCTAACCCTCAGACAGTCCAGGATTTAAATGATGCAGGAGTGACATTGCTTAGTCATATCTTTGCAAAGTCAAGAAGGGGGAGCTCTGTCTGCACCTGCCTTCCCCAGTCACCATGGCAATACTGCTATAGCATGTCCAGTAAATACAGGCTTTGGAGATGGAGTTTGGGAAGCCAACTTGACAACAAAGGATGCTTCGGACAAGAACTCCCTGCTGCCAACTCCTTGCTGCTTAAACCAGGAGACAACCATTCAATAGAATATCACGTAAGGCACTCTGATGTTGGTTGTTTCTCCCTTATTCACAGAATCACAGAACAGTTTGGGTTAGAAGGGACCTTTGGAGGCCAGTTCGTCAAATCCCCCTGCCATGGGCAGGGACACCTTCAACTAGATCAGGACCCAAGTAGCCTTATAGTTGAAATTTAACAGCTACCAGCAGCAAATACATATTCTAAAGCAATATCAAGTGTACTCATCACACAAAAGTCCTCTAATGTATGTGTCTTGCCTTCATTAAATTCGGGTGCTATTCTGCTCATATCCACAGAAGTTGTCTGGTATGAGAGAAAGCTTCAAGGGCAAACCCAGGCTTTGCAGACCCAAACAGGACTAGATACTATGGAAATGAATTGCTAACACTGTTGACCAGCTCCATTGTTTAAAGCAGCGGCCTCTCAGACTTCAGCAATAATTCAACAGTGAAATAAACAGCTCAGATCAGATAGCCAGGGAAATTAGATAAAGAGCACAATAGCTGTGAAGATAGGAATATTTCATGAAGAGTCATATATCAGTTTATTCCTGATTTAAGTCCCTTTTGATTACTCTTTGTTCATACCTCACGTCTGTATGACAAGTCAGAAAGAAAGGCAAAGATCTTTTCTCACAGAAACTGTTTTCCCCCAAGATGTCATGTGCATATTACCTTCATGACTTAGTGCTCGGCCATCTCCTTGTGACTCTTTCATGTTACTTGCTTTGAAATAATGACTGCGTTTCAGGACATAGCAATTTCCTCAAAGCTAGTTTTTATACTTTAGTGTGCTCCCGGGATACCAAACCATTCAAAAGTGCTCTTTTCCTCTGCGTCTGTTCCCACACAAGTCCAAGGCAACTCCTTTGAGTCTCAGGACAGTATCTTTGAAAGTCCACCCCTACCATCGCTTTGAACATAAGCAGGTCAAACCCAAGCTTAGCACTTATTTTATACCCTAGCATTTCTTTCAAAGTAAATAATTTAATGACAAAAAACCCCAAACAATAAGAAAATCCAAGATGCCTGGATATAATGGCATTAATGGGATCACCACACTCTTTTAATAATGTACTTCCTAAAAATGTTACTGTGTGGGCCGAATGTGGTTGCTCTGGATGAAAGAAGCTACAGGCAGCAGGAGTAAGTGTTCAATGCTGGGAAAGAAGAAAGCTCCTTCCTTGTCAAATGGGGCCACTGTGGAATTCAGGATGCTCGGCACACACAGCTGGCTGTAAAACTCTTCAGATCATCCAGCTCTGCCTCTCCCCTAGAGCAAACAATTCTCTTTGCATTTCTTGTTGCTCTTATCAAAGGTAAATAGGCTGGTATTTCGTAGTACTCTAGGGTTTTTTGAGGATATTCTTAAAATACCTGTTCAAGCCAGAAGACCCCATCTAAGGGAGGAGAGGCTGTTCTTTTTATAGGTTTGGGGGGCTATTTTTCAAACTAAAACATTGTGAAAGATATCTTTCTTCAGACAGTTTTGAGAGGTAGGTTGATTCCAAGCTAAAACATACCTCTCTAGGTTTTATAACCATCTGATTTGTTATCATAAATTCAATATTGAATACTTTCAAATTAGTGACTTTAACAAAAGAGACCAAAATTACTGGTTTTCTTTTGCCTTTTTATGGACATGCCATGAGGCTACTGGCCAGGCATTCCCACCCAGTGTTCCACTTTCAGTTTGTCACTGTATATCTTGAGAAACTATCCTTTAAATAGCACAGATAATACCTACCAATAATAAAAGGCCAAACACCTTAAAATTGTAACTTTAAAAGTAATCACAGAAATCTAAAAATCTTTCAAAGACATCCCCTCCACCCCCAATATGTGAATGAAGATCTTGCTACCTCAGAGGATACCTTGGTATCCTCTTTCACTGCATCTTACTCTGAGTTCCCTGGATTTGAGGACTTACTACCTGCAGCATTCCTACAAGCAATACTATGTTTTAATCACCATTAACTATTCTCAATCCTAATTTACCTTCTGTAAAGTATTTTAAGGAAACTACCTTAGCTTTTCCCCCCAGACAGTTCTACAGAAAGAATTCAGTTGCAGTTAGGAGAACTTCACTATGGAAGGAGAAGGTTTTACTGAGGTGATGAGCAAGACTTAAGTATTGCGTAGAAGTCCCCAGAATTCCTTCATACTTAGTCAGCCTCCTTTCTCTCCAGCTCTCCAAAAGTAGATCCTCTTCCTCCTGCAGCTACGATGCTGCAAACTGTAGCAAGTTGCAAATAGTGAGAGTCTATGCAGAATTAGCAAATATCAAATTTGTGATAAATTACAGTTTCCAATCATAATTATAAGTAAGTTGCTAATAATCTCTCAGATTTGCCCCATTATAAATATAGAGTAAATTCACTAACTGGAGTAAAGTTATTTTGGAAATACCTCACTGTAAATGAGGAAATGTTTTGACTCTATTTCTTGATGATGTAACACCAACAGAGAATGTCTTAGTGTGAGAATCTAAAAACCCCACAGTATTTCTGCTCAGGTATAGTAAATGCAAAGTGTTTTTAAAAAGCAGTAAAGTCATTGAGAGCGAAGGGGAAAGCCACAGGCTTTATTTCTCATTTAAGCAGGGGTAACAGAAATCAGAATCTGGTTTGTTGTGCTTATTAGCAAGGGGAGAAGCAGAGGCACTCACTTTAGTAACAACTGCAAACACAGCTTCTCCAAATTGCGTGGCCAAGTTCTGCAGATGAAAATAAGATCTGAAGATAATTTTAGATGTAAAGTGTGAACATTTAACAGTGATAATTGTTTTTAATTTTTCACAAATTCCGATAACTAGACATAAGAGAGTTGTGTGTATGTTTTGCAAACACTCCACTATGGCCAAATCCTGCGACTCTTACTTGGGTAAGGCATGGGTGAGTAGGATTTATTTCCCAAATTCATGCATTTAGGATTTGTAGCACAAAAGTCTTCCAAATGCTGTTTATTCTTTTAAAAACTCCTCAGTGTATCAACAGGAACGCAGAGCATATCTTGGGTTGCATCATTAGCTTCAGTTTCAGGAATTACTAAAATCCCCTAAGCTACAATTTGTCATGATTCTCATTCTTGGGAAATCCTTTAAAGGAACTGTTAAAGTAATTAAGCTAGTGTCCTCGATTTAATCTTTAAGGCTGCTTAGCCAACATTGAGTCACCAAAGTCTTCTAGGTCAGACAGGAAAAGAATTGACGTCATTGCAAAACGCCACTGCGTAAGTGTCTCTGAAAAAAATGGCAGCCAAGTGCACACAGTTGGATAATCAGCCGCTGTGAATAACAGGCAGCTCAACAGGTGAGCTTAGGGAATTCGGCACTTCAGAGCTGAACCAAGTGTGTCCTTATGCAGATGATAGAATATCTGCGATGCACTTTCTCTGACATAACATATTTAGCAAACTTATCAAGATGTTTCCTCTGTCCAGAAAGTCAACCAGCCTATTAGGAGTGATAATTTGGCACAGAATATGCTCGAGGGACAAATACGATAAGGGATGTTTCATACAAAGGGGCTTCCACTGCTAGCCACTTATGTCAATCTGCAGCTAAAAACAGAGTAGCATAAAAATAAACTTTAACTCTTCACCCTGAGCAATTAAGCTGTTTTCTAACAAAATAAGCGCAGCTTAAACAGGCACCAGGAAAGACAGATACAGCTCTGCTGTAACGCTTACTCTTGAAAAGTCAAAACGAAGCATTTAAGCAGGGCACTGCATTCTAGATATTTTCCCATTCCGTATTTAACATTTCCAAATTCCAGATGGGCAGGAGCAGAACCACATAGTTCAAAGAGAGACCCCAGTTTCCTCAGAACCTGAAGACCCTTCAGACCTGAACTGTTCCTGCTCAGACTCATTTTTAGAAAAGTCACAAACAGGAAGTGCATGTGTTGTTGTCCACAGGCAACTGCAGGGAGAATAAAGCTGTGTTTAGGTATACACTAACCTTGAACCTTATCCCAGTGACTTATACCTGCCCCAGCACTAATCAGAAGACTTTGCCCATGACTAGCAAAAGCCCACATCCTTGCAGTGATTTGAATGATTCAGAAATACATCTAGCTCTGGCTGTCTGAAATCCTTACCCTAATCCCCAGTATAGCCTTCTTGCATCTCAGAAATCCTTCCCACAGCAGAAATAAAAACAGCACATATTTGTTCTTTAAATATGTTAATGGTTCTGGTCTTCAATTTATCTCTAAGAGCTTTATCTATCTAACTATAAAGCTACAGCTGTTACAGTTATCCTGAACCTAAGCCCAGACCCAACCCAAAGCCCACGTAACTCATGGCTGTCACAAAATTCTTCAATGTGTTGTCCACCCCAGTTCTTCCTACAAGAACAATGGCACAGCATCCAGTAACAATCTCAATTCTTCAGCCTTCTTTTACAGGCAATATGAAGCAACCATAATTTAATGATGGCCCTACAGCATCTATTCACAACTAGATAACTTCCTCTGTCAGTACCTAGAGGAGCTGTGACTCTAGTGAGACCTAGCACAAACTCACATCTTGCACGTCATGAGAAACTTTACCAGGCCCTATCCTGAACCCAAGATTTTAAAATTTTGCATTTTAAAACATGCCTGAAGTTATTCTCACTTGTCAGACTGAACTTTCATCCTAGCACTGCAGGGCTTGTGGGATCCAGCAGTCTTTACCTTTGTGACACAGGGTTAAGGCATAATCATAGTAGAGTGCCTCTGTGTAGCTTGCAGCATAAACAATGATACAAAATGCATACTTCAAAGCACATATCTCTGCTAACTCTGCCATCATCCTTATAAACATAATCAGGCTACAGTCACACCTTGAGGTTAGAGTTTGTGCCCAGGACAGAGATGATTTAATTACCGGACCAGTAGAGTTAATGAACACTAAGCCAAAAGAGGTGAATGGGTGCTGAGTTCTGGCAGAAACACAAGTTTGCTGTGCTGTACCTTACCCTCTGTGCTGTACCTTACTGTTCAGTTAGAGTCGGGCACAAGAGATGAAAAGATTGCTTTGTCACTGAATTTTACAATACCTGGAGGTCTCTGATGAGGGCAGGCACCCAGAAAGATGCCTGAAATGGATAAGATGCAGACTGGGGTTGAAACAACCAGCACTGACAGGGTTAGGCTTAATGAGCTATAAAAGTGGGGCTAGAACTGGCTGAAGCAGAAGGTGGTGTGCAAAGCCCAGCAAAGGCTGAAAGCAGTAGGAAAAGACTTCAAATTTCTTAATGTGGATGGTGTCAATCATGTCATAGGCCTAAGTTAAGCATAGTTTTGAAGAGGGGACTCTGAATTCAGGATAGCAGGAATTAAAAACCTAAAGAGATTGCAGGATCCTACAGGGACAGGCTATGATCACCTTAAAGCAGTGACTAAATGTAAAGATGGATTGAGTTTCTGGTCTATGATAAATTGGTTATACACAAATATAAAACTACCCAGAATATGTTTACTGTTAGGACTGAGACAGTAGATTTACCTATTGACCCATATACATTTCCACAAATTACTGTCTAAACTTGTAATTAGAAACCATGCAGCTTTTGCAGGATCCAGCAAAAAAAAAACCAACCAAAACCAGAAGCAAACAATTAGTAAAAGGCTTATTATCTTAGCCACAGCATCCTGGCCCTACCCCTCACTCTAATACTTTAGTTTTAATTGTGCCATAGAGGTTTCTAGCAGTCACAGAACCAGCTATGGAGTAATCACTGCTGGTCTCCCTAACTCTTTTCCTAGCTCTGCATGTTTGGCAAGATCCAGCAATAAAGCCAGCTCTTCTTTGCATCTTCTTTCCCCAGACAAAATGCTGGCCTTGCCCATACAACAGCACTAACAAGAACCCAGTTGCCTCTGCCTGCCCTGGCCCTTATCCTCATGGTGCCAGTCTTGCTCTTCATTCCCCAATGCAGAAATCGTTCTCAAATTGGGATTTTTTTTTTTTTTTTGAGGAGGACTGAATAAGACCATGGATCGCAACAGTGAAATATTCCCACCTTGATTTTGCCTCTCCCCTACTTTCCATTCTTAGTTTCCTGTTTCTCTTCCCCTCCCCTCTGGCCCACCAGTGCTCTCCTCCAGCTCTGCAGCATTCTCATAACACAATGTTGATGCAGTGTGCATGGTGGAGTAGCTGGATGAGTTAGGCCACAGGATTCTTCACCACATGGGTTTGGCAGCAGCTGATTTGCCCCTCCCTTCACTTTTTTCTTCGCTTTCCCCACTTCTCCTTCCTAAGTGCTGGAAAACCGCAGGGCAGCAGCTGCCCCAGCCCCATGGGACCACCAATTTGCATCTGAGGGAATGCTCAGGCTGGTCAGGACAGTCAAAACATCAAAACACATCCTCAGAGTCACATTTCTGTGGGAATAATGACTCCTTGTAATATTTTTGGTATAAGCAAGAGGCTCAGCGACTGGGGGAGCTTGGAGGCAAGTCTGGCAGCCCTGGTGCTGCAGTGAGTGGGTGCTCTGAGCTGACCTGGTCCCCAGGAAAACAGAACTGGTTATGGTAAGTCTGCATGTCCCCACCATGCTGCACTGCGGAGCTTTGGGAAGAGGGTGCAAAGCTGCTGAGGTCACAAGGATTTTTTTGGCAGTGGGAAGCAGTGCTGGGTACAAGAGAGGCTGGAGGTGCAGGAGCAGGATCCATGCGCAGTCACACACACATATGCAGGGATGACAGCTGGATAAGGTGGGGGGATGTGTCAAACCATAGAACAGAAGTGAGGACTTAGTCTGGAAAGTTTGTATTTCCCTGTTAGGAAAACGTCTTGATTAGGGGGATAATCAAGAACATAAGTGACTGACACTGGGGGTTCTGATCCAGATATCTTGTATGACCATGGGCAAGTTTCCTTATGCCACACAGGAGCAACCTTAAGTGTTAATGGAGAACAACCTTTATTTTCTAAAGAGTGGTGAGATGGTTAACAGAACACTGTGAGGTACTCAGAATTGCAGGGGATGCTGTAGCCATGAATCAGCTGGTCTTATTCACCTCAGTGTATGAGAATAATATTTAACTATCCCTAAAAGATATTATACACCTGCATCAGGTTTTCAGCCAAAGAACTCCCCAAAGCTTTTGCAGTTTTGGTGAAGAAATGATTCAAAATACTTAAGGTTTTGTTTCAAATGTGGCAGCTGAAAAACAATGAGTCATAAAGCACATGAAATATGTGTCTCTAGTGATATTCCTCAGTACCACCAAGTGATTCTTTTACAATACAAATATCTGATAAGTTGTTGTTTATGTGGATTTGTGCCCTGATAATCCAAACAGACTTTTTTCCAGTTGCCTTTAATATCCAGTGCAGGGTGAAAGCATTGTAAAATCCAGGCACAGTGAGTTCTGGCTCCCTCTTTTCCAGTTTGCACCAGGAAACTGGAACACAAAGATGGGTGAAGTGATAATAAAGTCATCCCTGTAATAGGTGCCACAGAGCTGGTAAAGCCCAGCACAGAGAGCAGCTGAGATTTATGCTCAAAGCCTCAGTAATTCTCCTCCCTAACCTTTAGAAAAGCAGGTCTGAAAACACTGTGTAAACAAAGCAAACAAAAGAAAAATTCTAATGCAGCTAACTTAGTCTCTAAAAATAAACAGACATTAGCACTTAACCTCTTCCTTAATTAGATGAAATAGTATTCTTCCTACAAATCAGTAAGAATGACATTTAAGATACATGAGTATTTGGCAGAGAAGATGTTCTAATTTTCTAGAATAATCTCCTAGATTTGGACAAAGAGGTGGCCGGAGTCCAAAGAGAAACAAGCCCTTTTTAATGAAGCTCATCTTAGGTCTGGAGAAAAAGTCCAGTGGGGATAGCCTGAGGGAGGTGAGGTTGTTTAGCCTGGAGAAAAGGAAGCTGGAGGGGTGTTAGGGGGGAACAGACCACGACCTTATTGCTGTCTACAACAAGGAGGTTGTAGAGAAGGGGGTCTAAGTTTCTTTTTCCAAGTAGCAAGAGACAGGAGAAGAGGAAATGGCCTCAGGTCGCATCAGGGGAAGTTTAGATTGGGTATTAGGAAACATTTCTTCACAGAAGGGGTTGTCAAACACTGGAACAGGCTGCCCGGGGAAGTGGTTGAGGCACCATCCCTAGAGGTACGTAAGAGATGAGGAAATGTGGCACTTAGGGACATAGTTTAGTGGTGGACTTGCCTATGAGGTTTACAAGAGGACCTACATGATTCTATGATTCGTTGATTCGTTGATTTTGAGCCTTCCAAGCAAAGCTGACAAGCCAGGGTGTCTGACGCTGGCTCCCCCTTGGTGGCTGTGCATGTCAATTCACAGCCCCTTCGTCTGCCACCTCGCCAAGCACCTTATTTACATGCCAACGATCTTCACCCTCTTCAATCACAGATAATAAGGCTGCCTGGTGACAGAAAGGGATGGCCGTTTAAAAGGCGGGCCTATATTTTTCACTATCAAAACCGTAAATATCCAGTGCCATTTTAAAGCACTGCATAAGGGGAGGGATAAGTGGGAGCTATGAAAGGACTAGCAGGAGCTGTAAAACTTGGGCCAGTCTGTCTCTCTACCACAGCACCTAAATCAGCAGTGAATGTGAGCAATGAGTGGGCTGCCAAGTGCCATGAGTGAACTCTCTTCTGCTCAAATTTTGAGCAAAGATTCTCATTTCTATATGTCTCAAAATTTTCTTCCAGGAGATTCCACAGATTCTACTTTTAATTTCTATCTATTTTATTAACTGTTAAACAAGGAACATAGGCAAATGCATTACTTCCTTCTCACCCTTGTATTTGATCGAAATCACAATCGCCCTGAAGAGCTTTTCAGATCATTCTGATGGTCACTTGGCCAATCACACCAGCAATTACTTCTGCTGCATAAGTTCCCCTCCTTGAAAGGTTACCCCGGCATTCCTGCTTCAACTAATATGCAAACCGTCTTCTTAGGGAAGCAAGAACGGGCTTGTCCAAAGGACAAGAATGACCTTGCATGTTTAGCAGTCCTTCCTTTCCCTCCTCCTTCTTTCCCCCATTAACACTGCACTTTACAGTGGCAGACAGAAATCTGAATCGTGAACTGCTTAGCTCCTGGGAAGAGTTTGTATCAGATGAGCTAAGCAGTGTTTACCTCTAATTAAAACCTTAACTAGTACGAGGGACTGTCTGGCCACACTATAGATTTGCTCTTTGGAACTGCAGCATGTCAGCACCTCCTCCAGAAAATATTTTTCCAGTTGAGAGTTGCCAGAAACTGCGTAAATAGCTATAATTTAACCACACATTTTATACAAACATCACCACTATTTTCAGATTTTTCTTTAGATCTTGGTAATAGTTAACAACGCTTCTAAAATCAGCTGAACAAATGCACAAACATATTTTTATAGGTTTTGAAACCCTGAAATCCTTTTTTCAAGTTATGATCTTTTAAACATTTACATATTTTCAAATGGTCAATTTTGTTCAGGTGTTTGTAGGAGCCACTGGCAAAATTTGAAAGAGCAGGCAAGCTTATAAAAGCAGGTTTGTTTACAAGTCAGTTCCTGGTTAAGAAACTAAAGCGGAACAGAGGGTTTCTGGGGAAAACTTTGCCCTTTTTTTGTCCCTGTCATTAACTGTCATACTAGAGGAATGCCCCTCACTACGGAAAGCCTCTGCTTGGCTGGCAGAGTACATTATGTACAGTCAGGGTACTGCATCCTGGACTGTCATACCTTTCCCAGACCTGCCAGCTTGGCTGCCAGCCTGAGGTCATAGGAGGTGCTCAACTGAGTACTAGCAACAAGCAGTACTTTTGGGTCTCTACTGGCTGGTAGATGAAGTGCGATATGTGCTGTAAATTACATTTCTTATTCAAAAGGAGAAGCTGTCCAAGCAGGGAATATAAGGTAGGCACAGAAGGCAATTAGGCAGAATCAGGTTTCGCTCACAGACCTCCAGGTTTCTAACTTTACCTCAATGTTATTTCAGTGCCACCTGAAGCATCTGACAGTGACAATTTCAAAAGGTACTAATTAGCAATAACATTGATTCAGGAGCCCATAAGAATCTCAGATTTACAGCAGAGAGTAGGTAAGCCTGTCAAGGATCTAAATAAAGTAGATGAATGAATGCAACCGTCTGTCACATGTGCATTGTGTGTAACAAAGGTAAATTTAAGTTGAGCTAAGGATGTTTTAAGAGCAAGTGTGCAAAGCTGAGTTTCTGAATAGGTATTATGTCCTATCAAGGACTCATTGTTTAGCAGATCCTATATCTAACAATGCTCATTGTGAAGGCTCCAAAGATCAGTGCATTAAATACCAGTTTTTCAGACCCCTCCACATTTTCAGTGTCTTCCCACGCTGCAAGCACTTGGATATTCCTGCTACATTCATACCTGTATGTGGTTTATTGGCTATCTCTGTGCTGTTCTGGGAATGGGAGAAATAGCACAGATCAACGAGTTCAATTCTTCAAGAATTTTGTCCTGGCCCCTTCCAAAGAAATCTTCTTTTTGGAATACTGGAAAGCTACTGCACACATGAAAAACGAAATCTGGATTTCACAAATGTTTCCATCTGGATGGCTATTTCCAACAGAGACCAGGAGTAATAGCACTGTGTAAGGCCATGGGTTAGCATGCATTTTCAAGTGTCGGCTCTGTGTGTACAGCTGGAGGGAGGATATGGCCTTCTGTAGGAGGAGAAATTCCGGTTCATTATGCTGCGTGTAGGAAGTGGCTTTATGCAATGCTGTCACGAGCACAGGGAGACAAGAACTGCTTCCCCACTGACAACCTAAGTATGTGAAAATGCTGTGATCTGATTGCCAAAAATGAGTGGAAGGCTGATGACAGAATCAACATCAGAGTGGCATCATGGTGCAGGAGTGCCAGCTGAGAGATCTCCACACCCCTACTGCGGAGAAGGTGAGACCTAGCTCTGGATTTGTAAAACCAATGTCACGAATTGCAGCCAACTTTTAATTGTCATTAATTCCAACAGGAGCCATGTTCATGGGGCAGATCTCTGACACAAGTGGTGATGGTGGGATATCAGTAGCTCCCCCAGCCATTAAGGTTGATTAAAATAAGGATCTGCATTTTCTTTCTGGCACGGCCTCCAGCAAGCAACCCATTGGGGGCAGTTTGGAGGAGGAGGAGAAAGGCAGAGTGAAGGGGGGGTAAAGGGTGTGTGTAAGGGGAGGAGATCTTTGAAACCACTGCTTAGAGATGTCAGGGGGATGCCTTTGTGGCTCTGGCAGCTCTCTAGACCTCTGCACAGGAACAGGGAATCTGGTGGGTTTCAAAGAAACCTGAAACTACTTCTTCTTTTGCCGGCAAAGGTGAAAGTTTACTTATAAATGTCCCTCACTTACCCTAGAAAAGTAATAGTTCATATATACCATACAGAAAGATTTCTCTGGAGTTGTCTCCCAGACTAGCTATTTTCAGGTTTGAATCCCAGATTTTACAAATACAAATCTGTGCTTTGTGTCACATCATAATGATGCAGGGCATGCAATTAGCCACCAGCACCGCAGCAAGAGGAAACATTGCAATCCAGCTTTGCCACTGGATAGCAAACCAGTTTGCTGGCAGTTTGAGCTAACTCAGCTCAGCTGGGTTTCTGAGCAGCGCATGCTGCATTCAGTACATTGTTCACAAGAAAATTATTCCTTCAATCAAAACCTATACATTTTACACATACTTGACACTCCTCTATAATAGCTGAAAACTAGTGAATTAAGTATCACAAAATCTTGCATGGGCTAGACTTGCTTGTTTCAAGCATCTTTAGAGACTAAGGGCCCCAAGGTCTGTCTACGCAAGGATAGGATGAAGTTCAAAAGGCACGTCTGTAAAGCACTCTAAGTCTGTGCAGAATGTTGTGAAAAACCCTTAGTTTTTCACACAGTTGTGAAATCAGCCATGTTAAAGCACAATTAAGGTTAAGGATGTTTTCTTCACCTTTGTGTTCTAGTGGTCTTGTCACTGTGTTTGGTTAATTAATTTACAAAGTTCCTCCATTTAGAAAAATGTCCCATTCCAGAAAATCAGTGTAGCAGAGTTACTGCCAATTCCCCCTATTCCCAATCCCAACAGCCTTACACACTAATGTGAAGAAGGAAATGTCTGTGTTCAAACACAGCAACCCCCTGCATTCAAATATTTCCAAACAGATTTTACTTCCCGATTATAACTGCTGAGAGATTTGACTCATATTGACCCCAGGGTAAAGTAGAATTTAAGCTCAGCACCAGTTTTGAACTGCAATTTAAAATGAAATGGCAGTCCTTCAGAGCTGCTCAGCTCTGCAAGTCAGCCATGGGTTTTCCAGCTTGGGCCAGCTTAGAATAGTTCTGATTGTGATTTAAATTTTGTAACACAGAAATGCTCTCTACTATGTCTTCTTGAGGCATTGGGTAGCCCTGAATTTCTGGCACTCTCATTCTTTCCCTCAAAATGGTAGAGTTTTTATCTGATTAGCTCTAAGTGATCTCAATAACTGCTCAGATCTAGTTATTTCTTGAACCCATTGCTTGGAGATCAAACATTACACCACAAGAACTCTATCCTATTCCAAATGAAGCCAAGGACAAAACTTCCACTGACTTCAGTGTGTTCAGGATAAAGCCATAAATCTTTGAAAAACTGAGTGTCCAATTTTCAAATTAAGACATAATGAACTTAACAGTCATGGATTTAAAGACTATGGCGTTTTGCAACTTGCATGAGATTCTGTAGCTGGGTCACAAACACTTCTAAAACTTTGATTCTCTGAGGGAGAGTCATTTTCTGGGAGCTCCCATCTTTATCTATCAGGCCAGTACACAAAACACACAATGGAAGTGATACTGCCCTGATGGCAAACAATGTCTTTGGAAAGCTTCAAACAATTTCTTTGTAAACAACCGATCAGGGTAATTACATTTTCTAATCTGAAACTGTGCTGTGACATTGTTTCAGGTAACACATGAATCATGCTAAAGGGTTTTCCTCTGCTAGCACTGGCTACCTTATCTAAGCAAGCTCCAGCCTAAGGATGGAGACCTAAGCCTGATGAAGTATTGTACTGGCACTGCAGGTAGTGGCTCCACCACCCACCCCCAAGACTCCTCCAATCCACTGCTACTGTTGGGCACACAGCTCGCCAGGTAATTAGAAAACCTGAGGAAACAGCGGAGCTGCGCCTAATGCCTCATGATCCCAACTCATTTTCTTTAGAAGATGAGGTGTCAGTTGGGACAACCTTGCTGCATATCTGAATGATGCTGAGTCCAGGTGAGAGAGCTGCAGCTCCACTTAGCAGAAGGCAAACATGGCTTTGATGACTTTGCACTTGCTAATGAACACAAGTGACCTAAAACACAATGAGTGCGTCTCCCACAACCTCTCAGCCAAGCTGCGATGTAATAATGTGGCTGTCAAGCCCTCAAAACTTTGTGGGATTGTGTTAACAAACTAGTCCAAGTATATTACACAAATCATGTGTAATCTTGCAGAAGAAGCAGCCCTAGCTTTTTGGCTTGTTTGGTTTTGTTTTCAACAGCAGTTTCAAAAGGAAAACTGCAGTATGGCCTGGCCCTGCAGTATTCTTTTATTCTTCAATCTCTTGCCATAGATGCGATCTGCACACTGCTTAATTTTTGTTATCATTTCCTTGGATATCTACCAGCTATGATTGTCATGATTAAATCAGTATTAACTTAATTACAAAGGGCTTTACTCAAGACAAACAGCAAAGAAGTGATCCAGAACAGTGAGAACTGCACTGCTGAGTGAGAGCGTCTGGCAAAGTCCTTTCAGACACTCCAAGACATCTTTTTTTCGTCACATAAGTTTTAGTTTTGTTTTGTTTTCTAAACCAGATGTGTCGTTTTTGTCAAATCCCAGAAATTAGATCAGTCTGTCACCTCTGAGTCTGACCCCTGAGCCCTGTCAATGCCTTTGGCCATCTTTGCTGCTGTCAGAGGCTACATTTTCAATTTCACTCCAAATTCAATGCCAAGGTGGTCTGGCATGAGTCAGGCACTGAGGCCTTCCCTAGTTTCCTCCTCAAAGTGCCATGAACAAAGGACATCTGGATTTCGTGCCCTTCCCATGTTTATCTTCTGCTCCTGCTCCTGCAGGATGAACACATGGTCATTCAAATAATTATGATGGAGGGAACTATTGCATCTCTGCTCCCCTCTCTTATTTGACCATGCAAAAATTTAGTTATAATTTAGACACCGAATCTGTCCCAGGTGAATTCTACAGCAGAGCTCTCACAGACTTTAATATGATTATCAGTCCTTTTCTAATTAGGATAGTCATCATGTATTGCTGACACAAGAAATGACAGTCTAGCTTTTTTAAAAGTCTTCTGAAAATCTCAAATATTTTTTGAGAATACTGCATCAAAATTAAACATAATCACATGTGAAGAGACAGCAAGGGACCATTTTGGGATTTCAAGAGAAAAGCTAAGAGCTTAACACAAATTATACAAGATTTGCTTGAAAGTTTAGGACCTACATTAAGTTTTTAAGAGATTGTGAACTACATATTCAGCTGTGTTTGATACACAGTCTGCAGCTAACCACTATCTACTCGCCAGGGACAAGCCTGGCAGAATTTCCATCAGGTGTGCAAATGTCCTGGTTTTCCTCAAAGTCCTGCCTTCTCAAAAGATTCCTTTAGCATTCTCCTGAATACTATCACCAGAACAGGAGACATTCAGTATAAAATTCAGTCCTCTGAGGTTCTTTTGCTGCCACCTGTGATAAAAAGAACGTACTCCCAGATAATGAATGCTTCTTAATTTCTTATGCAGATGTGTCCAGAAATTTCTCTTGCTTTCCAGTAGGAGAAAAAGCTGCTATTACACCCTTTCTCACTTTCAAGAGCTGAAATAGGGTCCTGTTTATGACACATTTCATAGCAACACAGAATCATAGAATGGCTTGGATTGAAAGGTACCTTCGATATTTTCTAGTTCCAACTCCCCCTGCCATGGGCAGGGACACCTTCCACTAGACCAGGTTTCTCAAAGCCCCATCCACCTCGGCCTTGGATACTTCCAGGGATGGGTCATTGGCATTTGCATAGAAGAAAGGTCAGGATGAACTGATACCTTCTGATGCGATATCTCACATGCTAATTTCTTGTATGCCAATTCTTATATGATATTCCTCAGGTTTTGGTTGTGTTTTTCTTTTTTTGTGTTTCTTTTTTAGATTTTCCCTAATTCTTGAATACTTTCTCCAGAAGTTTGAAAATTGCCTAATTATGTTTGTGTCCTTTCTGTTAATTGTTTTTTTCTTCATTTTGGCCTGTGAGATAATCACTTGAAGTCCTCTCTGCTGCTTTTTGGCCTAACACAGGGTAGTGTGCTGATCTGAGGGAGCTGGACCTACCCTCATCTGTAAAGGACCTGATAAACCTTATCGGAGACTACTCATAGGCAGTAGAAAGTGTTATAAAGCACAGAGATTCTGTGGTGAAGAGCCAAATTTAAGGGATGCAAGCTAGTTACTTGTCCATGGGCTTCTGACAAAAGTCAGAAAATTAAAACTCAAAGACAGACAGGTAGGAAAGATCTTCTTGTGGAGGAAAGGATGATGGATTTGCTGATATACACTGTATATCCTTTGTGGCTGACAGCAACTTCATAAAGTTCAGCAGAACAGATGAAAGGTCCTTGGGACAGAAGAAGCCCTTGCAGCAATGCGAACTGGAGATTGCCTGGGAGGGCAGGCAGCTCTGCAGAGCAGGACCTGAGGTGTAGAACTTGCTGAAGATGAGTCAGCAGTGCGCCCTTGAGGCAAGGAAAGCTAAAACATGCCGGGCTGCCTCGGCAGAGAGCAGCCAGCAGCTGTTCCCTTCCAGTGAGGCCACGTTTGGAGCGCTCTGTCATGTCCACTCTTGGGCTTCCCAGTAAAAGGCATCAATGTGTTAGGCCAAGTCCCGTGGAGGAGCACCAAGGCTGTGGGGCATGAGGCGCAAGGAGGGCTGAGGAAACCGAGGCTGCTGGTATGGAGAAGGAAAGGCTGGGGGTGGAGAGGAATATGACTGTGATCTTCAGCCGCTGAAAGGACAAGAGGGAGTCAGACTTGTCTCAGAGGTCTGCAGCCAAAGGGTAATAGGCAAAGGCCACAACCTGCATCCAGGGAAATTTTCAGCATGGATAAGAAGAAAAAAATTTGGGTAAGAGTGGTTAAACCCAGCTAGAGAGGTGGGGGATCTCCACCCTCAGACACTTTCAAAACCTGATGAGGCAAGGCCATGAATAACCTCATCTGGCTTTTAAATCAGCCTTGTCAGGAGCAAAGGGTGGGATTGGATGACCTTCAGGGGTCCTTTCCGATCTAAATTATTCTGAGGTTCTATAAATAAGGTAGAGGCTGCAAGAAAAAGGAGCTAAATCAGATTCAGGAGGGGCATGAGCCTTTCCTGTGTTGAGAGGAGAGAACAAGCCTGCAGGCTGTTGCTACTGCTGACCTCTTTAAGAGCTGGGTGATTGAAAATCACTCCTGGATGCAGTGGAGCGTGTGTTCCTGGCACAGCACTTGCATTGAGACATTCCCAAGTTTCTCTAAGCAGTGGCCTTATCTGGGTGGGGTGCTGTCAGTCAGGCATTTTTTCCTTCAATTTTGCCTCACCCCTTGCCATCACAGTGTGTTAAAAAGACCCTGTTACAAGGAGTCACCAAACTTCCACACTCCAGGAAAAGGAATGTGATTTTGCAATAATTTTAATATTGTTTAATATAAGTTCTTGGGAAATAATTTCTACCTTTGAGGACAGAAGTGTTTCTCTAGTAAAATGACCAGTTACACACAAATCCCACTTCTAACCTCAATTAGAACACTGGTCAGCAAGAAGAAACAAATGGACTTGCACTTAAAATATGTTCCTCTCTTTCTTTTAGCTAAAAATGATTTTAATTATTCAGACAACTTCAGAAAGTCAAAGGCTATAGTAACAGCATTTTATGTGTTGGGTGATTAAACTGGTGGAATGTATGGTCTAATTTCTAATTTAAAAAATGTTCTCACACATGCCTTAGAAAAGCTTTACTCCTTCATCAGCCACTCACCCCACACATATAACCCCACTGAGGTGTATTGACCTAGTGCAAAAAGGTTTTGCACTAATTAAAAAAAATTAATAATTTGAGTTTGATTTTCAGACTAGTCAGTTGGACACAAAAATAATTTTCATCTGATAATACCCACCCAAAAGACTAATCAAGCTGCCAAAGAAGTGTTGGAGTTTGGATTTTCTTGCCGTAAGCAAGGACATGTAAACCAATGAGCACCCTTGCACATGCAAGTAATTCTAATAATGTGATTTCTCTTGAGTTTAAGCTGTTCCCTGCTGATGTTTCATAGGTTTAGGGTCTATGAGATGAGTTACAACATATGGTAACAGCAATAAGAAAAAGTCATTATGCATAAATTCAATAAAATTTTTAGGATCCTACATGTTTCACAAGCAGTGTGTCACTCCATTCTTTCAAGACCCCAAATTTTCACATTTCAAAGAAGCTCCTAATTTTTGTCTCTCCATCATTTTGTGTAAGTGTCACATTTCCTTATATTCAGAATTTGACATTGACATGTTACAGTTAGTAATTTTCACTTCTAGGCAAAATGACAAAAGAAACATCTATGCTACAAAGTCATCATCAGGCCTGAGAACAGGCTCACGATGGGAAACTCCATTCTCCTGGTCCTCATTTAGAATTCCATACATTGCCTTTTTGCCCAGGTGGAGCTCAAACCCCAAACCCCTATGCTGTTCTTATTGATGAGCCAGACTCAAGAAATCTCCCGGGGTCTGTAATATCACACCTGATCCCTCCAGCCTGTGGGAAAGGAAGCTCAGATCCCATCACAGTGTGTGATCCACCTTTCTCTTAGCAGGCCACATCTGGAGCCAAGCCTAGTGTGACCACGGGTGTGTGTTGCACAGATGACTGACAAGTTGAGTCTCAGTCAGGGTCATGGAAACAACCTGGCAGTGAAAATAGCCTCAAGATGGTCCAAATCTCAAACATGATTGTGAAATGTGCCCTCTGTTTAGCAGATGACCATTTTATGAGCATCATTAAAATATCGTATACTCAATCAGTTTTGTTTTCAGCTTGATTTTGGGTCAAATGTCTCACTAGTCCTTACATATATTGAAGTGCCAACTCTTTGAAATACATTAAGGTACTCACTTTCAGATGGAAAATTGTCTTCTTCATTTTCAAGGGGACCCAACTTTTGGCATTTTCTTAGCTATTAAACCTGGGATCTCAAAAAGACATGCAAAAGTTACATGAGATAAGGCGTGGAAAGAAAAGACTGACGATGGTAGCTCACATGTCCCTAGCTCTTGTCCAAGCAGTCCAACAAATCACAAGGATTTTAGTACATGCTGCCACATCCCAGACCTTTTACAATGCATGGCAAAACTCCCAGTGATTTCAATAGGAGTAGGTTTTAACGCAAAGTTGGCAAGCTTGGAAAAAAATAAAGCAAAAGTATTTTTAAATCTTCATGTTAGAACAAAAAGCATCTTAGAGGGTCTATATCAAAAGTGAAAACTGAGGCTGGAACTTAACTCCAGCTTCATGCGTACTTCTAACCTTTATGCCAGTATACTGACCAGTTTCTTTAAATACAATAGAAACTCTGTCACTTTGAAGATAAGCCCTCACAGTTAGCTTAAAACAATAATTCTGTACTTTCTTTCCTGTTTCTAGATTTATTTTAAGTATTAGTATAAAATGTCAGAGTCTGATAGCAGCCAGATCAGTTTGTATAAAAATCGACTGCCTGTTTGTAGTATATTACAGGCTATATTTGACACAGGAAAGCACTTAATCATGAATGCTATCAGCACACCACACCCATCTTTGTAAGTGCCTTATAAGATAGATTTATCACCGTGAACTCGGTCTGGATAGAGACAAGTAATAATGAATAATGCAACCTCCTTCTGCAGAGGTAGGGCTAAAGGTGTAATATCCACAATATGATCACCAGACTACAGTTTGGAAGCCGTGCTAGTATCTATCAATGTCACAGAGGCATCAGGAGCAACTTTGGATTGATGTGCAGAGCATTTTTTCCAGTGGAGTCATCAGGCTCAGATAAGCAGATATGAGTGAGAAGAATCTGCCTCAAATACATGATCACACAGACTATGCCCATTTAGGTATTTTAAAGCTATCAGCTCACTGGGTTTGCACAGCTGAATTGACAATCCTTCAAAAAAACTTGAATTAAAACCAGAAACACCTTTGCCACGTGTTAAATTTGATTTTATTTCTCTTGCCTAATTTTTTGTCTCTATTCTAGCTTTTGAGCTATAACATGCCAGTTCTTGGATGTGTGGACTTCAGAAACATACTGAAAGATGTGCATGGTATGGAGGAAATAGGACCTTTCTGCTTTTCTCTGTTGGCTCATGCAGAGAATAGTGCTCCCTTCCACAGAGGCTGCCCCTGTAGCTGGGCCCTCTGTGGTTCTGTGCCTATCATCATGCAAAGGCTTCTCCAAGCTCACATATGGAGTCACCAGTGGAGAAGGAGCTGAGCCAGGGAGGCCACACATGCTTCAGCCACTCCCCCAGTTCACTTCTGCCCTTCTTGTCTCCCCAGCTCCTAACAGCAGCACTTCCCAGAGAAGGGAAAGATTTGGGTGGCTGTAGAGACTGCCTCTCCTCTGGGCTGCCTGTGGTGCCCTGCCTACCTCTTCCCTGCAACCACTATGCCCTACATCAGCTAGCCCATAGGGAAAGGAAGACTGAGGGGTGCAGCAGGAGGCCCATGGGGCTGGGACTGGACCAGAAATGTCCTTCTGTGGCCATTCACATTTTTAGCACGCACTTGCTACTGAATATAGCCAAAAAGAAGCCCCTTTGCCTATTAATGTCATTTGTTCACAGCAGCCCAGTTAGGAGTCACATTCTGAAATCTGAGTCCTTGGACATTGTCTTGATTAAACAAGAGAAATTTTGGCTGGGGTTTACTAGCATGTTAGTTAAACCTAGCTCAATCACTTTTTGTTATACAGGAAAAGAAAGCTTTCTGCCTCCTATATCCTCCCAATTTAAACAATCCTTACTGGAATAGTGCTAAACTCTCAAATGTGTTATAACTTAATGCATGCACAGGACTGTTATTAATTTGAATCTCCTGAACATGGAAGGTACTGAAGTTACTGATGGGCGTGCTGGTCTATACTTCAGCAGTTCAAGAGAAATATTCATAAAAACATTCCTTAGGTAGAACACTGTCTGTGTGACAACCTGGAGAAAACACCCTGGAGAGTCCAAGGGTCGGTTTTGTATCTCATCTGACAGATGCCACCTCCTTCAACAGACGGTGCCCAGGTGCAGTTGTGAAGGATTTTTCCGTGGAGACTCAGAGGGCAGCACGCCAACTGCTGCGCTGAATCACCAACACTTCCCAAAGCGCCCACGAGATCCCAGGTGGCCCAGCTTTGCCAGCTTGGGATGAGGTAATATGGCTGCAAACTAAATAAAGACAGAAACCATCAAGTTGAATTTAAAGGGATATGGCAGAGTGATATATTTTGGTTTTCAATGGATAAAGGTCATTCTCATTCAGTGACCATGCAGAACAGATACCCACACATTGAATAACTTCTTTTTGGATGTTGCTAATAAATATTTTTTTTATTAAATTAGTAGTCAAATAATATATTCAACTGCATAATACTGTACCTGAAAGAAATAATTTGGTACACCTATTGAAAACTTTAAGTACTGAAAAACAAGATGACACTAGGAAGTGCATCCTTTACTTCATCACTCTAGCCCTAGCTTTTGAGCTGAATCTGTCAGCCAACTCTGGACTTCCAATTTATTCATTGCAGGTAGTGACCCACAGTTACCAGATCTAAGGTCAAAACAACACACAAGAAAGAAAAAAAATTTACTAATGAGATACTGCTGGTATTCAGAGCCTTACATGACATGAGATATTAAATTACCAAAGGAAAAATCAGGATGAGGAAGATGTATAGAGCAATCAAGATCCCGAATCAGCTCATTCCAGGTAGGTGAGACTAACAAGTAGATTCAGAAAGAGCTAGTGAATTTCTGCATATTGAATTCTGAAAAGTATCATAGCTAAAACTGAAAAAATCTCATAGGAAGCTCAAACAGAGGTTAAATACAAGGATTTTGAAGTCACAGGACCATGGAATGGTTTGGGTTGGAAGGGACCCTAAAGATCACCTCCTTCCAACCCATCTGCCATGGACAGGGACACCTTCCACTAGACCAGATCAGTCAGAGCTCCGTCCACCCTGGCCTTGAACACTTCCAGGGACAGGGCACCCACAACTTCTCTGGACAACCTGTTCCAATGCCTCACCACACTCACAGTAAAGGATTTCTTTCCAATATATAATCCAAACCTACTCTCTCAGTTTGAAAACTTTCCCCCTTGTCCTGTCACTACATGCTCTTGTAAAAAGCCTTTCTATGTATATCTTTCTTGTAGGTTCCCTTTAGGTACTGGAAGTCTGCAAGTTGGAGGATTCCATGATAGGCCTCACCTTCCAGGTAATCTGTATGTTTTCTCAAAACACTGTTTAAGAAAGTAATTCAAATAGGATGCATTATACTTAAAAGTATATAAAAACCATAGGCAGAAAAATAACAGAATATAAAGGCAGTACTCGGGCATGGAAAAGCTTAAATTTGCTACTAAACTAATGGCAAATGAATGGACATCAAATTAAATAGCAAAGACCTATATGTTTCATACAGGTAGCCTTAGAAGGAAGAAGTATTAATCAATCTTAGCTCATCAAATTGTTAAACCAGATTAACCACTGTTCACCCATGGATTCCTAAGCCTGCCACCCTGCCTGTGAGCTGCTTTTCAGGATTCCCTGGCCAGATTTATCCTTAAGGGTACTGCTGCGACCTACAGTCAATGATGCAGCAACAGAAACAGAAAATAAATTATTATGTCTAATAATCACTTCTAAGGCTAATAAATTGATTAGCTCTCTTGGGTTTTTTCTTTTTTTTCTACTTGAAGTGAGCTTGCATCACATTTTTGTCTCTTCTCTCTTGGTGTGCAAAGGGGATCAAACAGAAAAAATACCTTTATTTTCATTATAGCTTCAAAGTTCCCCTGGAGAAACAGACTTCAGCTGGAAAGGGGTTTTACGACACAAATACCAGGGAAACCAGGGGCCTGAGACAAAGACCTAAGAAGTTCTGGATCTATGTTTGTGTGTTGCTGTTCTTATCTTCCATGTCCTGGATCTATGTTTTTATGTTGCTGTTCTTCCATGTCCTTGCAAGGCAATATTGCAAAGACCTCTGCCCTGAGCACTTAGTGTATCATTTTAGGGGTGAAGCAACTGTGAAGGCCCTAAAGGAGGAACAGAGAGATGTCAGAAGACATCCCCATGGCACAGGCACTCAGCCTGGCTCCAAAACCCACACAGGAGCCAAATCCATGTCCCTACCTCAACGCTGATGCTCTGCTGCCCTGCTTGGTGCTACTGGTGCTTACCCCAGGCTGTAACTCGGCAGTATCGGCTGCCCCAGGGCCCACCCAGGGAATGTGTTCTTTGTGTGAAGGTGTCCGGCACCTGCAACAGGACGGCTTGCTCCTGCTGCTCTGGCACACACATTTTATCCAGCTAATATTTTAAAGCTCTCCCAGCAGCAGCAATGCACTGACCTGCAGGAGAAACCCATGACAGCTCATCTGACAGCACTCAGCCGCCCACAGCTGCAAAGAAGGAAAATGCCAGAAGAGTTTCCTCTCCGATGTCACCCATCTCAGCTTTCTTCCCCCTGGAGACCTGGAGGTGGTGGCCACTGCTCATCAAATCACACACATCTTCCACATCTCCTTCTCATGGAAGCAGCCTGGGTTCTAGGGAGCAGACATACCCACCAGCATCTCCACAGAGAGCCGACAAGAAGAGCATGTGGCTGGATGCATGCTGTACTCTGCAGCTGTGGCCCACCCGGGCTGGGGGCCAGCTGTTATGGGATATGAGTGCACAGGTCCTTTCAGCCTTTGCCCTCTGCTGGGCCCATTCACACATCTCTGTGCTCAGGACTGCAGGTATTAGTGGGGGCACTACAGATGCCTACGCTCCTGGCTTCTATTTCTTTAGTGAGGACCTGTATCTGGACATCATGCTTGGGACCATGCTTTTCCTGGAGCTGGATAAATGCAGAAGAAATGGGAGGAGGTGTCTCACCCCCACAAAACAGTAATGTGCCTCACAGAAGGTTCAAGCGTTGTGGTGGCAGACTCCACGCAGAAGAACTATTCTGCATATAGTGGTCTCTGTGGCTTCCTGAAATGTAATGCAGCACTTCTAGAGCAGGGCAAGCAGCAGAGAGGGAAAAATCAAGTACACCTGACTATGAGAATTTTAAAGGTGGAAGTAGATCCTTATAAAGCTACACAAAGAGCTCAACTCTCTTGGCTGGTATCAGGACGCTTGAATAAAAGATGACTTATAGATCCATCATAGGGTACCTAATGCTGTTGGTATTCAGAACTGGCCACCCCAGCACCCCACAGGTATACGGCCAAGGAATTTAGTGTTCCAACTGTCAGTGCAACGTTAGCAAAGGCAGAGGTGGCTGTGCCTTGCGAGGAATGTTGACACTGCCCCAGTTGCAGAAATCACACAATCATGTAGGTTGGAAGGCCCTAAAGATCGAGTGAATCCATTAACTTAATGCTACCACATCTACCACTAAATCCTGTCCACCTGATTTCTCAGCTTTCACTTCAGTATTATTATTAGTTCAGCTTAGTCACAGAGTCTTCCAGGGACAAACAAACCCAAATTCCTGATGTTAAAAAACAAACAAACTAAAGAAACACAAGCAGGGAGAGGAAAAAATCAGGAGGAAAATGTGTCCTTTGTGCACTGCAGCACAGTCAATGCAAAACACACCCATGCTCCCCCCTACTTTGTAGTTCACTTTTAATTTGTGCAGTGTCCAACCACCGAAAGCTGTCTCGCCGCTGGACTGAACACAGGGATGTGCCAGAGATTCCCTCTTGCTCCCATGGGTGGAATGTGAAGAATTCTTCTCTTCATAGCTGACATTCCTGCTGCACTGAGACAATAACGTACAATTCTTGTGCAAACAATCCTAGATAGACACTGTG
The DNA here is from genome assembly GCA_013397865.1 of Struthidea cinerea. NCBI lineage: Eukaryota > Metazoa > Chordata > Aves > Passeriformes > Corcoracidae > Struthidea > Struthidea cinerea. The sequence goes on from VZTI01000086.1 coordinate 101,218, forward strand.
ATTTTTTTCTAATTATATAAATATGAGAATGTCCATTGGATATGAAGCTTCCTGGCCAAAACCTGTATTAAAAATGGAATATCCCATGCTCACCACCTGCAGTTAAGTGACATACTTAGGGTGTTCCTATCCTACCTTCCCAAGATTAATTATTCAAGACTGGGAAGGGGATTCAAATTCACACATAGCTATTCAAATAAATTGTACTCCTGGGGGAATCAGGAGCCAGTAACATGGTCAACTGCTCGTTTCCCCTAATAGCAACTGGCACAAGCACTAAAGTCTGTGGTGGAGTGTATTGTACCTAAGCGCAAGCCAGGTGCTTTACCATAAAGCCATAACACTTTACTGTCCGCTTTAGAATAAAGTGTCATTTTTTTCTGACACGTTTGTGGTGCAGGGATGGGGTAGCAACAGAAAGATTTGTGGTTGTTTGGGTTTTTTTTAGGTTATTAGTTGGAAATACAAGCATGAGTCAAAACTGAATATAGGTCACAAACTGCCAAGGTGCTGCTTCTGATCTGAAGACATTATTATAGATAGCTGAAAGCAAATTTCACTGTTATCACTGTCATCACGCTTAGGTGAGGTTCTGGTGGAACCCAGTGCAGAGAAGTAGAGGAAGGAGATGGCTCTGATATTCAGTTCAGGTTCTGTATGTCAACAACCCACAAAAATGGAGATGTTTATGTTTGTGGTTCCAGAGCAAACCAAAATGAAAGAGAAGTCTTAACTGCAAAATTAGGGTTTGGAGGTTGGACAAATTTCCTACTGCCTTGCCAGGCTGAGGTTGTCGATATCAGTGATTAATGTCCATCTGGGTGGTGAGACTGTGTCTAATCAGGGACAGCATCAGAGCTCTGTGTGCACTGAAGAAACACTGGGGTGTCAGACCTGTTTCATTGTGTGAAGTAGTCACTCCTGGTAGGTTATGCTTTATTACACTCCTAAGATCTCAGCAAGATTATCCTTGTACCTTTGCTCACATGAAGCTTGCTCCTTTCTGTGCAGATTGCCCAAACAGAAAACCCTTTCTTCTCTCAAGATTAATTAAAAGTGTCAGCTTTTCATTATGTGGGGTTTCTATATTTTATTCGGGTTTTTAAATCTTGTTCCTTTTTCTTTGCCCTGGAACATGATGGAGGAAATTTAGAATGACAGCATAGCAGATCCAATGTAGCTTGTACTCTGCAGAGCAAGGTTATCTTGCTGTTCAAAAGCAGACCTATGGAAAACAACAGGATTAATTGCTTTAAAAAGTAAATTTTCTTAAATTAATTTAGTGATACTATGTCGCTGTGATGTACCAAGAGCGGCGAGTAACAACATAATCCAAGTTCAGGAAGAAAGTAGTCATTTAATTAATTATAATTTGATTTATATAACTTGGTTCCCAAAGATGACAGGAGGTTATTGGATCTCGGACCAGCCACCCCCTGTCCTATCGGCTAAAGCTCACAACACCTACTTCAAAATATTATTTCACTGTGTACCATAACAACTCTGAAAAATAGACCCCAGGTGCACAGATAAAACTCAGTTTACAAAAACCCCATAGCAGTGTTTATCACAGCTTTTATGAGAACCACAGAGTTCTCACAGAATGCTGCAGAAAGCTGAAAAATTTCTCTGCCAAAGCTTTTCAGTGTCGACAGTACTGTAGCCCATGAGTGAGAGGTTCTGGCTCCTCTACAGAGCTGCTCCTTTATGGAGCAGACAGAACTCTGTTGATCATGACATAGACTTGAAATATTCCTTGAATTCGTGGGCTCATATCTCAGGGCTACTTCACGGTGATTCAGTCTTTCTGATTTTACATACACAAAATCCAACAGCTTCAGTCCCTCCACAAGGTCTTGGTTTCAACTGTGCAGAATAGGAATAATTTTAAACAGCAGAAAAGTTTAGTGGTAATCAGACATAATTTTCTATTCAGTTTATCCAATTCCCATAGAAGAGACAAGACCCTCCAAACACTGACTCTGCCTATAACCACTTGTCCACAAAGGAATTTGGATTCTGGGTGACTGGAAATATATCAACAGATGTTATGCAGAGATAAGAGTTCTATCTTCTGAAGGGAAATATAAGCACAGTACCCATGGGATAAGGTTTGGGAGCTATTTTACTATAAAAAGATAGATTTACCAGTGCACACTTACAGACGCTAGAACACGTGAAAGGGTATTGATGAACAGTACAAGCTAATTTTCACAGAGCAGACATCATTTGTGTTCAGCGCCTTTCTAGGCAAATCACTGGCTTTTAGCCAAGCAATTTTTTTTAAACACAAGAAAAATGAAATCACTTACTGTAACAAACCTACTGATTCATTTTTGGTCACTTTCACCACTCAGTCCAATGTCCAGGCAACAAATGACTCCTTTTCCTGAACTGGTCAGGACTACAAGATGCCAGACAAAGCCAGGTTCTGCAGAGCTGTGCGAGAAGGGGAAGCCTTTAACCTACAATCTGTAGGTGAGGAGCTCACTGGGAAGTGGGGCTGGACCCTGCCGAAGGAGAGGCTCTTTATTTATCTAATCTCTCATCAAAATACAAAACTTTGGATACAATGCACAAACACACACCAAAGATAAACTAATATTTTAAGAAACATTTACTTACCTAGTATAAAAAAAAAAACTTTGTTCATTTTTTGCCCTTTTTTTTTTTCTTTTTTTTAGGAAAACAAAATCAAAGGCTAGAGTGCAATGTAAGGAGTAGTGGTATACAATACAACATGGTAGCGCACGTTCTTTGCAGAAAATTTGGATGTGGCTTCAAAAAGCACAGCAGTTCCAGCTTTACACCCCACAGAAGGCACGGCTGCCACACCATGACTGTGGATGGGCCTGGGCCGTTTGGTTTATCCAGTCATGATTTCAAGAGCCAATACATAAAATCTCTGCCTTGTCTCACTGTGTAATGAAAAAAGGACTTCTCTGGTATTTTTGCTGTTCTTCCTCCTCCTTCCTAGTAAATTTACTACTATTGTTACACCAAGCATAGATTTGATGTGGTAACCAAACCTCTACTAAAGAAAAATTTTGTATTGCTCATTTTATTTGGATTCAGAATTAGGCAGCTAAGGTGTCGCAAACAATCCTATGTGGCCACTAAAATTACATTATACTGATAGCAAATGCCCATCAACATGCAAATGTAAAAAAAAAGTGCCAACTGCATTTTTTCTTAAATGCAGAAGTAAGGCACAGTAAGTTACTCTAGTGACTACATGCAATAGGGAGAAGTGATTCATGGCTACATACCATTTAAACTTCTTGCAGTTTCTCCTTTCTGTCTCTGTATGTTCACATTTGATTTTGAGGCTCTAGTTAACATTGTTTTGACTAAAAATCACCTAGTGTTTTCTATCTAGGTACAAACTCCTTTATATTAAAAAATGGTACATTTAATAAAGAAAGAATGTAAGATCTTGTCTCTCACTTTTTATTTAAAGTGTTTTGCTTTTATTCCTCTTCAAAAACACGGAATACATTCTTGCTGCAAATATGTCTAGACTACATGGGGGGTTTTCTTGTAGATTGTAGATTTTTTTTGTAGATCATATGTTTGCAGATTTTGTGAGCTCCTTCACCACTAACTTGTGCATGAGCCTGCAAGCAGGAGCGGGTCAGGCAAGGTTCCAGGTGCTTCATCCACAACACTGTCTTTCTAATGGAAATGTGGAGCAATGCATTATCAGGAGAGTTGAAGAAACCTTAGATTTCTTTGTTCAGGCTTCGATGCACTCATTTAGTGTTGACAGCAGCTTTTAAGCTGGGTGTTTCTCCAAACACCTTCCATCACTTGACCAGAATAGTGGTTTTGGTCCTGTCCCATGAATGATCTCTCTTAAACAGATGGTGGTGGATCTGCAGGAGCAAGCATCTCCTACACACACTTTCTCTCCAGTCAGAGGAAGGGGAAACAAGGAACAGCCATGATACGTTTCCAGCCACAGCACTTGCTGCTTGCTATCATTACCACCATTATATGACTCAGTGCTGGTTCCATGTTGCTCTATAGATGGCATCACAGAGGCAGCAGTGGGTGTTTCACTGGGGAGGCACTGATTGCACTGTTGGTAACGAGGATCTGACCGCTGCTTTCAACATGATAGGGAAAAACAGATAAACCTTGTCCTGACACAGAAATCAAATTCTCGTGATGACCTGAACATTTCTTCAGCTTCCACCTTCTCCTTTTGCAAGATGATTTTTTTCACGTATCCCCTTTACATAAGCATTTTACAGACAGCTTTACCTGCATTTTGTTTTGGAACCATGTCATGCTTGCTGTTCCCCCTTTTCTGGTGCATGTGTGCGTGCTTTTGTTACTTGTATTGTGTAAGGTGCCTTGGGATATTCGCATCCTGTGCATTGTGTGGCATTGTGTTGAATAGGAGGTACAGAAATTAAAAGCGGGTCTCCTCCTACCCACATATGCCTTTTCTTTGCAGGTTTTCCTGGAAGTTTTGTGCGGGGAGGGAAGGGAAGAGGTAAAATATGACTTGGCTGGGACTGCCGGATGCTGAATCAGCTGCGATTGCCTCACGTTTTCCTTTCTTTTAAAATAAGGGGTACAGTTTTCAAAAATGCCCATCTGACTTCTCTACAGGCCTTACCCAGCTCATCACTTCTCAGTAAGTCACTTTTTTTGAAAATGGTGTATATGCCTCTAAATCACATGGGACTCTGGATAACATCTTTATAATGCCTTTCTCCTAGGTTTAGAAATATGATGCTCTGGGATTACAAGGACCTGGTGCAGCTGCTGCAGGTTACCACAGTGCTCATGAGCAGCCACACATAGTTTTCCCCTCCCAGAAAGGTTCTTTGCAAAAACAGATGAGGCAGCCATACATAGTTTTCCCCTCCCAGAAAGGTTCTTTGCAAAAACAGATGAGGCAGCCATACTCATTAACTCAAAAAAATGCACCACCTCCTAAACTCCAAACCACACAACATCTTAAAGCATGATTTTGTTCCGCTGCACTGCTTTGGTTAAAGAAGCTGATGCCTGAAGTGCTGGCTCCTTGCTGCTTGCACCTGCACACGCTGGCACAGAGTGCCTTGATGGGGCTGGTCAGCCACAGTGTGGTGATGCAAAAGCCAGTGAATGGGGAAGCACTTCAGAAGAAGTAAACAAGGACTGTGGCATCAAAATCCTAAAAGCCCCAGAGATGGCCCTTTTCAGAAGGCTTACCCATCCTGAGGTTGCAGACAGATGAAATTAGGCATTGGTTAGAGGTTAATAGCAGCTCTCTGGATGTGTGTCATTCATTTTTATCAGGGGTCACTATTTTGCTTCCACAGCATCCTTATCTTTATAAAGAAAGAAGGAGTTTGATGTCTCTTAGATAAAGGATGAACAGACCCATAGCACCCAGCCACATACATGGTGCTCATCTTTTCCAAGGCTGCTTCCCTGCTGTGCACTATCTCACACAGGTAAAGGTTCATCCAGTCTTGCTTGCTACTGACTGAATGCTTGAAACCCTGGCAAAAGAGCAGAGGAAAACGGAGTGTTAATGAGGGCTGTGCCCTCCAAGCTGTGCAAGGAAAAGGCACTTGACAAGCAATGCCTTTGCATTCAAGGTGACAAAAGTAATTGTTAATTGCTTGTTTTTCTTTTTTTTCTCCTTTGTAGAAATGTGTATATATTCACTTGATACAGCTAGCATTGGAGGTCTTGAGAGCTGGTTTTATACGCTTTCCTAAAGGATATTAATTCTTCCTACACTGTTCCCAGTTAGACAGGGTACCTTATAATATAACTTCCTCATTAACATCAAGAGCTGTGATTATACAGTTGTGTTACCAAGGGCTTCAAAGACATGAAGCCTAAATATAATCTTACAGTACCTTGTTACAATACAAAGCACATCCTCTAATACATTTTTTTGTTTGCATAAAATGCAGCACAATAATGGTTCACTTGACCTTTGCCCCTCTGTATAGTTCATTTTAACATTGTTTGAGGAGCAGAGAGTTTGCGTTTTGCAGGGCACAGGTGCTCTGCCCCACGCTGGAGGCTGAGGCTCAGCCAGGCAGTGTGGTGCACCACTGCTCCCCGCCAGCAGCTGGACTCAGGGGATTGCTTTTGTGGTCCACCAGGAATTTCCTGTGATAGAATATCAGAAACCTACTGGTGACTAGTAGGAGGTGACATCACAGGGCAAAAGTTCTCTCCCTACAATAAACATTCTCAGCACCACTGTGGAGATTTCCTACGCAGACCTGACAGCCGCCAGCGCCTTGTCATCCCGACACAGAATGGCTCAGGGAAGGCATCATCGCTGTTTGCAAGCGTTTGCCACGGTAAAAGTGAAGCTGCACCCCCACTGCCATTTTATTAATGCCTCCTGAGAAAAGGGAGAAATCAAACTACCCATGCTATTTTTAAAAATCCCCAGAATATTGAATGAAAAGACTTTTACAAATGTACAAATCCACAGTCAAAGACAGAATACACTGGTATCTGTATAAACACACAGTCCGTAAATATCACATATCTTGGTGTCTATAGGTACCATGATACACATATTGTCCATATATACCATATATCCTCATATCTGTAGGTACCATGGCACACATGTGGTCAGAAAACTAACAATTAGAAAACACTGTACTCTCTCCATGTAGGGTTGCTTGGGAAAAAATCACAGGGATATTCATCCACCAGATCTCTTGCAGGGCACTGTCATTTGGAGGATCCAAGTAGTAAATCTGAGCCTGACATAATTCCCTTGGCTAACACTACTAAAAGGACTGTCAGGGGCACTAGATTTGTTTGGCTGGCTGAAATATCGTGCAACTGGGCAGACTGCAGTGAAGTTTAGGGACTGAAATAGCTTTGGGGAAACAATACATTAATTTCCTGTGGAAAATACATCTATTAAAATGGAGACTAGCCTTGGTTGAGTCCAACGTGGTAAAAAAGTGTGCTGCAAAGCCTAGAAGAAAATACAGCTCAGTGTTGGCTTGGAAATAGGAAAGTGCTGGAAAGTATTATTATCCTCAGAATCAGGACTGTGCAAATGTCCACCTTGGTAGAGGAGTGAGATAGAGCAAAGATTTCCAGAAGGTATTTTTAAGCTGTCTCTCCAACTTCTCTACCTGCTCGAGCACTTAGGAACAAAGCCTGTGGCCATGGTCTTCACCATGCACTTTCTGAGGTTTCCACTCCACTGGACAAAATTTGACCCAAAATAATGCTGATTCATTCTGCTTCTGAAATCTCATCATCAGCTGGTGGCCAGGTGAGTCTTCTTAAGGGCTGGATAGAACCCACCCATCTCACATCTCACTTGGCTCTGCAACTTTTGCATCAGGAAGAAGGAAGGAGAAAAAGGCAGCAAGGAATCTGTAGGAATGCTCAGCAACACTGGAGATGTTTGATGCTGCACTCCTTGTTTGCTGTTCCTGAGGTGCTTCTATATTCATTGGCATTTGCACAGAAATCACCACCCAGCCTGCTCAGAGCAGTCTGTACCTGTAGGCAGAGGTGTGAGGAGTATGGGGTCAGCACTTCAGCTCCTTTAAGCACTGCAGCGGGGAAGGATCAAGCCCTGATTTTAAGAGTTGTTTCTTCTCTATGTTCAGATAAACTTTTCTTTTCCCCCCAGCCATGTACGAACTATAAACCAGTATGAGTCCCATGAGAGCTCTGACCATTCCCTCTTGGAGGGAATAATTTGAAGAAATAACATCCACCTTACCCCACAGTCTGTTAATGATGCACTGGGAGATGAGACCAGTGTACTCATCAAACTTTTAGTGGCAAATAGATGTTTGTGCTGAAGAAAGACTAAATCCATCTGTCAGGTGTTTTGTTTTTTTTTTTTGGTGATCAAGGCTGATATTTTTAGTCTCAGTGATTGGATTTCCAGTCAGTCACTGTGTCCTCAGGAGGACAAAACCAGTTTGGTTAGCTTTTTTTTCTGTTTCTCAGCAAGTAGAACACTGTATTCCATTTCTGTGGACCGTGACATCCCATGGCACATTAAAAGCCTTATTCAAACCACAAGACAGCCATATTTTACACTCAGCAGGAGACTCTAGGAAGAAGTATGAGGCCAGGGTTATTCTGACTCTTGACAGCTTGCAAATTGGGAATTAGGATGAAAGTTTAGGACATTCTCTACCAGTTCATGTGATCCTGAAATAAATAAGTGGAAGATTGCCTCAGAAGGGAATTTCTTTATATTACAAGAGCCTCTGCATAGAGGAAGGTTTAAATTCAGAAGAAGTTGAACCTGCCCTTGTTCTTTTGTTCTAAGTCTCCATCCATTGTGAAAGCATCACAAAACCTGTGGAAACATCAAGGGCAGTTCTGAAATAAGCAGAATTTTATTTTGTGGTCTACACCTGAACAGAGCAATTGAACAGTAAGATCTCAGCTTAGTTCATAAACCACGTTCCCTGATATCTGGGAACTTGTCTTCTAACCTGGGCCAAATTTCATGTGCTGATCCATAGTTTTCCCTCAAAACCATAAGAAATTAATCAGATAGTTGGAGAGCTTGAGAAGTCCTTTATTAGTCTGCTCAGCATTTTATTCTGATTGATCTTTTCAAAGAGATGATGACAGAAATTTCTGCCTTCTGGAACAATAATCTGTATTTACTGAACTCTACAGCAGAAATCTCAGGCATCGTTCATCACATAAATGCAGAGTACATCATATTTCCTATGGCTATCCAGTCTATTAGACTGGAGAGGGGTCTTATACATCAGATATATATCAGCAGAAGAAATACACTGCTCCCACTTTTTGTCATCCTCAAATTGGCCATTTTGTGTTTGGCTCCCCAGAATAGCAAATTACTTGATTTTTGGGTGAAAAATATCCCTTTTCTGTAGGATATTTAGAGTATCATGTAATAAACAGGGACTGCACATCACAAAACTGGTTTTCCACAACAGTTTAGTTATGGAAATGAACATGAAAATGCTGTGTATTTGTATTGTATCTGTTTTCCCGAGGCCACTTGTTCCCATATTTGACTGCTTGGTGCTGTTTCCCCACACAGACAATTAAGTCTCAGCATACCTTCAATTCTTAAATTTGCAAGCAGAGCATAAGAGGAATAAATTTACTCCCACCAAAGAGTAACTTCACAAGCAGGTCAGTGGGGATGTTTGGAGAGTGATGTAGCTTAATGTAATACTATGCCCCTTGCAATCTGGTCCAAACAAACACATCATGCTTAATGAATACTTTCCATCACCATTTAAATCTATTAAGAGAAAGAAAAGGTGTCTTTACAAGAGACCTTTGCTTTTTGTATTGCTAATACTTCTTTTCCTGGCAATCTTCAAGGGTTCACCACCACTTCATTATTTCAGTGTAATGAGAGTATTCATCTTACCCTTGCTGACTTACAGATATCCCCAAGGATTGCAGCTTTTAACACCAGGAAATGTAAAGGTAATATAATGGCAGCTTTTCCATTTACTAACCACTATCTTTCTGAACTCTCCTTCCCCCCCAAAGCTGTTGCTTCATTAATCTCCACGCAAGACTGAAAGCGTTAAAAGCTTTCACGGGCAATTCGTTACAAAAAAATAGACTTCTGGGGGACATTTCCCACCGTTTTAAAGAGCTCGCTCTGCTGTGATGCAAAACACATTTGGAAGCATTCCTGCTTCGGAGCCCTTCACGAGACGTCCCGCCTCAAAGCAGAGGCTTTTAGTGCCGGTGCCCGAGCAGGACGCGGAGCCCGGGGTGCCCGGGGGAACATCTCCCCCCAGCGGCCGCTGCGCCGCTCTCCTTCTTCCCAGGGTCTGGATGCTCGTTTTGGGGAGGAAAAAAAACAAAAACAAACAAACAAACAAACAAAAAAAACAAACAAACAAACAA
>VZTI01000086.1:111093-133916 GCA_013397865.1 Struthidea cinerea
AAAAAAAAAAAAAAAAAAAAAAAAAAAAAAAAAAAAAAAAAAAAAAAAAAAAAAACCAAAAAAAAAAAAAAAAAAAAAAAAAAACCAAGCAAACACGCTTCAGCCTTAATTATGATTTCTCGTAAGGCATTGGAGGTGATGGGTGTAACTCTCACTGTACAACTCTGCGCGCGTCTCCCTACCGATAGCGACGGATGCTGCTGTACTCGCAAAGCCCGGCAGATTACCACCGCGACTGGCAAAGCTATTCCAAGCGAATTAAACTCAAATTCAGTCCCGTGAATTGAACCTTTTCACACTGCTTTGTATCAGTCTCCACTCGGCGCATTTTTTCACTTGCCATTTTCTAAACAAGAGCAACAGATTTTGTTAATCAGTGTCAGAAAGAAACACACTTGACCACCTTATCCACCAATGGCAGAAACTCTGCAGTGAAGAAAAAAAATCTGCAAACTGGAGACGGCTGCTGCTGCCTTATGTACTCCTGGCCCTTGCGGCTTTGGGAGACATCCAGCTCAGCCTCAGGCCTTACAGGGCAGCTGGCTGCTCCACCTCATTGGTGCTAATGTTCCAGCAATAAGCATATTTTGGTGGCTAGATCCCCTTGGGAGATGCCAGGAACTACCAGCCAGCCTCTTTCTTGAGCAGTGAAACCTGTTGACCCTGCTAGCCCCATGCACAGCTCAGTTAGTTCCCTTCTTGCTTCGCACCGAGTCACCCAGGCAGGTGCCTTCTCCCAGTTCCTGAGCTGAAAAGAAGCTGGTTCCTCTCACAAAGAAGTCTGTTAGCAATGAAAGAAAGATATTTTTTAGGCAATCTGAAATTAGTCTACATTTGCGACATCAGTTTGAGCAAAACATTATTATTTACGGTTATTGAGTAATCAATAAAAGTAACCACCAAGTCTTGCATGGCGTAAGTTAGGAAGAAGAATAAATGTGCCTTTCACAGAAATTTAAGAGATTATCCCGTTAAGGAGAATCTTCTAGGCTGATAGCAGCTACCAATTAGAACTTTTATTCTCTGTATTGATTTTATATCTTTATATCTATCTGTTCTGACACCGACCAACAAAATGTCTTCCTTGTTTAGAAGCGGCAAGTGAAAAAAAAAGCAACATAGCAGCATGTAAGTGGAGGCAAAGCTGGAACAAAGTAGCATGTAAAAATTCAACTTACAGAGCTGAATTGGTGTGAACTATACTTGCAAATTTTTGAAAATTTTAGGCCTGTTGATATGAAAGCAGAAGGTTATAGTTCTAAATTTTCCAACCTTAAAGGGCTGTTAAGTTTGTATAAATCACAGCACAACTGAAAGTAGTTCCTACTACTGTTACAAGCAGTATTATGACTGCTGTGACTGTAAAAATACTTGGGGGAAAAAAGTTTCTATTTTACTTTTGACGGGATATTTTGTGGATTTGATTTCACCCTTTCCCTCTCCAGTCAGCATCTTTGTGTGTTGCACCAAGGGCAGCAGACACGTGCCCTCACCCATGGCTTATGAGTAGCACCCCTGCTAAAGCCTGGATTCTCCAGCTGAAGTCTGGGAGCCTACGTTTGCTTTCTGGTGAGGTGATGCCTGCTGAGAGGAAAAGAACTCACTTTTAAGACCCCATCTATGGGGGACATGTGATCCTCCACTCCCAGCTTTCTGCTTGTCTTCATGGGGCTTGTGGGACCTTTCCCTCTCTAACACTTCTACTCCTCTACAAAGTGGAGCTGAAACGTTTCAAAAGAAATGTCGAGGGAGCCAAATGGATACACAGACAGGCAAGTATGTGCTGCTGCACAACACTTTTTTCGTTAGGAAATCAGACTAAAACACAGGAAAAGTTGACTGTAGCATTCCCTGAACCCGATTAAGGGAATCAGCTTCAGACTGTGAGTGGATATTGTAAGAAGCCATCATATTCTAGGAATGTCAGATGACACTATTGTTAACTACCAAAGCATATTTTCCCTGCTTCCCAGGTGGGCTTGCAGCTGAGAGCTCTGCTGTCTAGTGAAGAAGTGGCTATGCCAGCGTGGCCAGCTCTTGCTCTATCTGTGCCTTCCAAACGTTGTGAGCAATGGAATACTAGTTATCAACCTCCCAGAAATTCTGTAGACTGACAGGCATCCAGGTGAAGGTTTTTACTTGAAAACTCTGTAAGATTATATGCAAGGATGATGTATTTTCAGCTACCAGGCTGAAGTTTGATGGTATCAGTGGTTTATGTACACTGTGATTTCTACCAAAGCAAAGTAGTAGCCAGGGAGTAGCTTGCTGATTGGGTTTTGATTATCAGTCAAGGGGCAACAAACTACAGTATTTTCATAGTAAATAAGGGACACATTTGTTTTCAGATTGGATGTGAAAAGATGCAAGATATGTAATCTCATCGAACTGAACAAATTGGTAATCAGAATGGAAATGTGCCATGAGTCAGTATGACCTGTGTCCTGTGGGACTCTCAGTCATTTCTCTCATTTTTCTCCATGTCATAACAACTTTTTCTTTCATAATAGACCTTTGACTTGTTTTAGTGAGCATTTTCTGTTCATGTTAATAATTTGAACGAGTTGATCAGACATACAAAAAGAAATTCATTCATTCTCCAATGACCACAAAAGTTCCATCATTATTTAACACTATGTACAGTATAGCTTAATGCATTAACCTGTACTTCACCATGATGTCTTTATTTGGACTAGTTGATAAGCTTTTATAGAAAAGTGGAACTAGGAATTTTCAAAAACTCCTGTTTCAAAAAGGAGTCAATGACCCTATAGGAAAAATTATCACAAACTGTTGACTTCTTCTGATAAAGAGTATTAGTGGACAGAGATACAAAACAGTTTTTCAGTGTAGAATTATGTATTTCCTGGTGGTTTTCTCAAAAAAAATCCCCAAAAAAACCAAAAACAACCAACAACAAACAATCTCAACACTGTAAATTCTTCTATCTAAGGTTTTATCAATTGGTATTCTTAGAACACGGCTGTGTAAAATACAAGGGAATGTGCAGTGGGGACACATTCTGAGTCACGAGAAGAAAAACTAAGATCAAATAGGTACATTGAGCTTTAACTTTCATTTAACTGTAACTTTGGCTGTGAATGGAATTAGGAAATGATGCTGTACTTCATATTTGCAAGTGTATGATGAATTCAGTAGCATTATCAATAAAATACAGGCAAAATCCAAGTGAAGTGGTGGTAAAGCTTGTTACAAAAAAGAGGAGTATAAGTGGCCTGAGTCCTTGGATAGTCAGAAGTATCACTAAAGCTCTGGCAATTTTGAATACAATAAAATCAGAGGAGCCACAGAGCTACCTGCCTTATTTGTTGGTTCCTGCATGACTGCAGGCAGAGTTCTGACAAAGGCAAGTGAGTCTGAAAGATCATTCTCTGCTTCAGGATGATGGTAGTTGGTCTTACGAGCATGCAGTGACTGTCCTGACTGGGTTTGACACTGCACAAAGAAAGGAAAGTGAATTCTTCCCCCCTTGCCATGTGGCAGCTGACAGTGGGGTGATAGCAGGAGAGTTCTGTCAGAGGAGAACTCTTCCAAAGCCTGTGTTAGGCCAGGAGGCAGGTCAACCCTTCAGCTCCCAATCTAGCCACAAAGCAGTTCAACTCAGAGATCTGGGGCAGGGGGACACAGGATACTCCCTATCCAGGTCACAGCACTGGAGAGAAGATAGGAGGACCTGCCTGGGTCACAGGGCTGTCTGTGTGCCACCATCTCCAGGATGGTACATTGCTGGAGGACTGCAGTCACCACATAAAATAGGTTTTGGGGGGAGTTTTGAGCACAGGGAATTGCTCTGAGTGGTATTCCTTGTGTTGTGGTTTAACCCCAGCCAGCAGCCAAGCCCCACGCAGCCACTCTCTCACTGCCCTAACCAGCAGGACTGGGGACAGAATTGGAAGGGTATAAAAGGACTCATGGGTTGAGATAAAGACATTGATAGGGAAAGCAAAGGCCATGCACACAGCAAAGCAAAACAAAGAATAAATTCACTGTATCCCACGGGCAGGCAGGTGTTCAGCCATCTCCAGGAGAGCAGGGCCCCATCAAGTGTAATGGTGACTCGGGAAGACAAACACCATCACTTCAAATGTGCCTCCTTCCTCCTCTTCCCCCCACTTTACATACTGAGCATGATGCCATATGCTCTGGAATATCCCTTTGGTCAGTTGGGGTCACCTGTCCTGGCTGTGTCTCCTCCCACCCTCCCATGCACCCCCAGCCTCCTCACCAGCGTGGCAGCCCAAAAAGCAGAGAAGGCCTTGGCTGTGTTTAATCCCTGCTCAGCAACAACAAAAACATCTCTGTATTATCATCACTGTGTTCAGCACAAATCCAAACCACAGCCCCTCACCAGCCACTGGAAAGAAAATTAACTCTATCCCAAACAAAACCAGCACACCTTGGCATGTGTTCCCACACTTGCGCTGCTGAAGCTCCACACTACGTGTTATTTTGGAGCAGACATATGGACCTGGATCTACCTTTGGGTAGCTGCTACTTGGGTACTCCTGCAACCAGTGCAAGAGCACAGGACTGACAAAGACTGAGGCGCTGAGTAGGTTTTCCAGAGGTGATGTCTACCAGTATGTAGAGATGGAGCTCTAACAGATGCCCTGCTTTTTTTGTGCCTACTTATTTGATACTAGAGAGCTTTATTTTTCCCCTTTGCTCTGAACAAAAGCAGGAATCCTGCACTTGTGGTCTGAAATAATGAAAACAATTGGTTTAGCCTGACCAATTAACAAAACTTCCATTACCTACCAAAGAAAAAAAAAAACAAGGGCAATTATTATATAGAGAATTCCTTATAAACTCAAGGATCACATTCAATGCCTTCAGGTCTTCAGAATCCCCAATATTTCTCTTTCAAAATGAATAATTTTGAAGTCTATTACTTAGCCCTGGTCAAAGCCATGTTTACCTGTTCTAAGGCTCTTGTTCAGATTAATTAATTAATTAAAATTAAGTTTTCAAGTCCAGTTTTGTGAATTTTAAAAATAATTATTCAAAGTGACTATGCAAATGAACTACCCTATAATCTTGTTTGCGAGAAACGCCAAAAATGGCTGCAAGCACAAGTGAGAAAACACAACTTCTGCCTCAGGCAAACAGTACTGGGTGATGGTTTTGAGACATGGAATTGCACCATCAGATTTCAGAGAGGGGAAAAAGAGCTTCAGTGTATGCATGCGTTTGGGCAGTTTTGCTATTCTCATTCCTAGCGTCACAGCACTGTGAAGGGGAATTTGCCTCGGGAATATGCTAGCCTTCTCTCCAGAGCCTCATCCTATCAACAATAGTTAGCAGATGAAAAATCAGTGGATTTTAAAATACAGACCCTTTATTTATTCTTGGGCTAATCAGAAACATGCAACAGATACAGAATCAGAGCCATATGTAAAGTTCTGAGTGAGATATAAAAGATTATCTGAAAGAAAAAAGCTTGCCTTTTCCGTTCAGCAACACACGGCTTGTGCAAGTTCCTAGTTATTTCATTCAGGAAGAATCAAAATTTCCTTTCAGGCACAGAAAAACATTGAGCTCTGACTCTTTGTATAGTCAAACAGTGCTAGTAGCAAACAGTCATGTTGTATCAACCTTATTTCCAATACTTCATTTAGAAGACAAGAGACATTTCAAACACAAAATATTCCCACAATCCCAAGGACTGGTCCAAGAAGGCTTTTTTAGGGGTCTCTGTGAAACCCATTAGCATGGGGAACCACTGAGACCCTCTGCAGTCTACTTTTGGAGTCAACACAGCAGATGACTCCTTTGGTTCATGTTGAGGAGCTGTTTTCCTAAATTTATATGGCTTTTGGTAAAGGTCACAAGAAATTCACATCAATATGTAATATCCTTGAAATGCTAATCTACATAACCAAAGAAAAGTCAGAAGCATTCTGGAAGAGTCTTTTAGCTAGATTTTACTCTTCCTCTTTAATATGCAGTTTGCTAAGGCCCAGAACTAAGAGCACTTCCAGCAGGATCTGCAATGATGATGGAACAGGTATTGCTCTCCAGGTGGCAGCTTAATTTTAAGCTGTTACCTCTGGTCAGCAGATATCTGCAGGAAGAAAATTCTGCAACTCAGAGAATATCCCACTACATTTGATTTTGGATTCTTTAATATAGGATGAGCAAAAATGATACAAATACTGCAGTCAGCCATGATTTTATTAAGGAAAAGCCAAAAAGCATGATGTTCTGAACTTAGTGTTGATTGCAATCACACACCTCATTCTGCTCAGCACAGCCAGCGTGAACAACTCCCAGGAGACTACAGCAAAATCCTCTACAACACCAGCCGTGAACAAGCCTGCAAGGTAGCTGAACTCCATCTTCGGAAGAGTATACTAGAAACAATGAAAACAAAGGCCCAAAACGATGATGAAATAAACTAGCTATTCATTCTGAAGTTTAAACCTTCCAGACCTAGAAAAGAGTGAATCGTGACTGAACCAGAACACAGTGAATTCCCATAGGAATAAATGCGTCTGGTCACTAGGTGTCAGCCTTGCCTCTACCAGGAGGACACCGGACCTTCTCCCTGTCCCCACTAAGCAGAGGCAGCTCTCAGCACTGCAAACGACCAGAGCAGCCTCGTTAATTAGGGGAGAGGAGCAGATGGAGCAGGACGTATGTGCGGATTGTTTGTCTGCCTGGTAATATCACATTTGTTACCCTCAGGTTTGGACGCTGGAAATACTGACAGGTTTCTTTCATGCTGAGGAGATGTGACTGGATGTCAGCTGCAGAGACAGCAGAGAAATTATGCTCTCTAACAATGAAAATATCAGCAGGGTATAAGCAGTGAATGAGTAAGTGTTTTGCAAGCCTCACAGTATTTACTGTTTATCCTACAGCACCAGTTCCTGGAATAATGCCATCACATGAAAATGCTGGCTCTCACTTCTTAAATTTGCTTCTAGTCTTGCTGGATACAGGAACAATGCTTGGAAACAAGATCCCTGCAGAGCTGAAAACTCTGAGGACAACAAGGAAAGCCTAAAATGTATTCTTTAAATAATTTCTTGAATACTTACAGTTCACAACAGTATAGTTAGCAAAAACAAAGAGTAATTAAACATGCAGCAGAGTTTCAGTGGTGTCAAAGTATACACATATGTTTCTGACTTAGGAATCTCTTCAGGCAGAGTTTCATACCTCGATTCTCATGTTCCCAAGCCTCCAAAATTATCTTTTCTTTTGGCCCAGCCAGCTACGGTACCACAGCTGCATGTCAGTGCCCACGGTGGTCTGCTGCCATTGCAGTTTCCTAATATGCCATAAGCAAAGTCACTGAGCTCAGCCAAGAACAACAACTGGAATTGGGAAAACACGCAGTGGAAAACATGGAGTTTTCAGAAGAGGCAGCAAAAATTACTTGAGAGCTTTTTACCTTCCATTCTCTTCTTAGGTTCTCTTAATGGACAGATAAGCTTTCCCACATCAAAGACAAAATCAGAGCACCCCAGTGCTTCAATCCGCTTAGAGACATACGAATGAATGCAGGAAAACTGACCCAGGTAGAACTTTACTACACAATCACATCCTCACTATGGTAATTTATTTCATGCTCATCTCACAGCAAACACCTGTCTTTAATGATGAACTTGGAGCCTTCCAAAAACAACAATAAAAACAAAACCCAACAACAAAGTCACAATTAGCCCAGACACTTTACCTAGAAGTCAGGGTGGCAGCAACGTCACATCAGCCAAGTCCAACACAAAAACAGTGGAATAATATTTTGTCTGGAACAATCTCAAGCCTCGTACATGGCCCATACTCAGACTGCCTGCTGCAATAAGTGTGATGGCCTTGCCAAGAAAAAGTAAAGAAAAAACGAGAAAAGAAAAAGAGGGGATAAATGACTGACTGTGCACAAAAGACAAGCACATCAGTACCAAATCTGTGTTTTATGCAAACATCACAAGCTGCCAGAGTAGCTGCAGGAGTACCCTGTGAGACACACTGGATGCATCTTCTCAGATAGCAGTGAGACAACATCTGTGTTTAAGCATCTCAGTCACCTTCTCTAGCCATTACAAGCACCACTTGCTGAAGCAGACACCTCAAGAGAGGCACCACCCTGCTCTCTCATTTTTATTTTGCAAATGGAGGCGGATTTAATTCCTGTGCTTTGCTTATAGAGTAAACATATACATTAGAACTAGCACAAACATCAGCATGTATTACACAAGGGTCAAAGAAGGCAGGCCAGCAAATTTGAGTGGAAATATCAGTGCAGGGCTGGGAACTGGGAGTCATCCACCTTGAAAGTCAGAGGCTGCCAGGTGGGGATGTCACCAATTTCTGTGTCCTGGAGAAGCTGCTGTCACCAATAGTTTTAAAATAACACTGATTGCTAGCATCTCACCTCTTGTGGCACCAATATATCCTCTAGATTGCTTTTTTGATTAAATAATTTTAAAAGAATACTTATTTTCAAAGACAAATACAACCTAGTACCTCAGCCCTCACAAGTTCCCAGTGGCGAGCCAAGCAATCCACACTGGCGATCCCGAGGAGAACTTCTGACCATTAACTTCAAACATCCTGGGTCACTGAAAACAAAGAGTGGGATTCAGCTCCAGATGCTGAAGTTTTGGGTGCATACAAGAATGCTGTGTTACAACTCCTGTCAGTCAGTGGAGTCTTAGAGTGTCACCGAATCGCTCAGATGTCTGCTCCAGGCTGAATGGCAATTCTCTAGGCTCTAGATACTGACTCTATCGATTACATTACTACAAAGGCAGTGAAACTCCTATGAGAGGAGTTTGAAGCTTTGTCTACATGTGAGCAATAAAAATTTAGACTTGCATTAATTTTGAAATTAACACACTACCTCACTGTACTAACTTTACAGGAAACTTGGATTCAATTTTTGAAGCACTGAACCACAACCATGTTAAAGTAAAAATGCATCTCCCTTGTCAGATATCAAGTGAATTTATTTTCTTAATTTAAGGTACTCCACACTGGGAGCCAACTACAACAGCATCACAAAAAACCCCTAGAGATCTAGTTTAGTATAAATTTACACATCAGCTTATTTTTCATAGACTGCTCTATGTCCACAAACTTCTAGCTATCATTACCTACCCGAGGAATAATAAATGGCAGATTTTCAGGCTAAATATGGATTAATCTAGCATTACCTGCCCAAGGAATAATAAATGGCAGATTTTCAGACTAAATATGGATTCATCTGCTCATATTTACAGACTAAAGCTCAGACAGGACAATCCTACCATGAGACAGAATGCATCTTACAGAGGCTGGAGAAAAGTGCAGGGAGAGACAGATTTGGGCATTGGTGCACTGAATGTAAAATTGCCTATCCTTTCCTATCGGTATCTAGCATGTGCAATTCTGATTTAAGTGCACAGGCACTCTTCTAGGAGTGTTCCTTGACTGATAAACACCAAATCCATTGCTCAAAAGGCCCTCCAAGTTGCTTGGCATGTGGCTTGGAAGCTACAAGGTTAACAAGTAAACAACATTGCTGTTGACATTTTTAACAACAAAAGCAACACCAGTCCAGGAAACTCAAGCCAACCCCCCCCAACCCCCCCATATAAACAGATGCAGGAATGATCAACACTTTTCCTGCTCCAGAGGCACATAAAACAACCAGATTTTCAAACCCAGAGTGGGCCAGACAGGATGACACTGTGAGAATGATTGAGCCCTGTAGTTCCCACCACTACAACGGGAAAGGTGAGAAGAGATCTTGGGAAGATGCATGTGCATCAGAGGGAATATTAAGCGCAGGAGACAGAATAGATCTGAAGATAGTTTGCTTCCACTGAGAAACCATACTTCTTTAGACAATGCCATACATTTCAGCTACAAAAGACCAAGGTGAGCCATCTGGGCAGGAGATAAAGGAGCTTAAAAAGTTCATAATTTTCCTCTATTGGGCAAGAATCCTGTCACACTTGGACCTCTCTTTTCATAGACTAAACCATAACATTAAACTGAAGTGCAGATTGTGAGTTATATAAAAGTATTCCTGTCTGATCACCTTTTCAGAAAATTTTAAAACATAAAGCTGCATATAGAATATTAAACTGGACATTTTGAATACACAGAATATCTTTCTTATTTTAGATATATGTAACTATAACAGTTAAATATTTAAAATATGGGACTTGTGCAACAATTTCAAATTCTTACAGAACTTGTGACTGTTAAACAGTGCAAAATTAGTTTTGCATTAGCATTTAAGGTTTTAATATAGAAAATAAAATAGAAATAATGGTAGAAAATAATAAAATAGCAATGGGAAGCTATCTTCATAATTGATCACTTTTATATGACTTCCTGGAGGACTAACATAAATTATGCTTCTATGTCAAAACAATGCTGGCACACTGCCAGAGAAGATTCAGATCAGGGCCAGTGATTCATTAATTTGTACATTTTTGGAAATCAGTGGATTGTACAGTCAACTTTTGACTGTTAAACACAAATTCCATATGAACTATAATGAAGCCAGGTTATCACTGTCATACATATGAGCAGAAGGGAATTTTAATTCACTGTATTTTGAGTCTGCAGTCAGCTACCTGTAAGTATAGCAGTCTGGGCTGCAGTCAGTAGAGTCTGCTCCAAAGAAACAGGTGATTTATAATTATCACAGTATGAAACAACAAGGTATGTACTTGTTTACAGGCCTTTACTTTAATTGCAGTCTCACATCAGTAATCAGTTTAATCAAGTAATCGTTCAGAAGTATGATGTTGCTGATAAAAATTGACACGGCTTTCAGCATTTTGTGACACAAATAAAAGTTCCTTTTCCTCAGCTACCCGATAATGCTTTTCCAGCAACACCAGATTGGGTGCTTCTTCCTGCATCACGCATTCTTGCACATGAAAAACCCCTATCAAAACAAGATATCCAAGGCAATCCTTTATCTTATGAACATGAAAACATCATCCATATACCTAAGTAACAAGAATGGCCTCAGATGCCAGCACAGGCTTAGTCTTGCACCAGTAAGCCTGACATATAAACAACAGTCCTTTGGGACATTGTTTATTATGGGTTTATTAGAAACCTTGTCAATAACTTACTGGTGCTTTTGATAATTCTGTATTTGGTTGCTAGGAGACTTGTGTTCCTGATGAGATAAAGTGAACAGGAAATCCTCTATAGCCTTGTGACTTTTTGCACTAGTAAATAAAAATTCAAACAACTGATATAAAATACTGGCTACTGTTAACAGAAGTGAGAAAAAAAGACAAGCATTGCGTATTTTAAATAAAGGAATGTATAGCCCTTTTTTGCCCTCTCCAGTTATAAGATGATAAAAGATCACCTTTATAAAGTAGAATGACCGGATTCTGGGGAACGTGGCTGTTTTGGCTCCAAGGTATTTGTACCGTTGTAGTATCAGAGGCAGGATACAGCTGCCTTGTGACTAAGACATCGTTCACTGAATAACTGCTATCCAATCCCTCGACGTCACCAGACATCTGTTTCCTGTTTTCATTCTCTCCTTCACTGTTATCATTTTATCCAAGTTACCCTTTCACCTGAAAACCATTTAGAAACCTACAGAAACCAGCGTGTGTACGCGTCTGTGTATCAAAGAAGTCGATTTAGAAAAAAAATTGCTGAGAGCAATTTGTTCATTTTAGTACAAAGAGCAGAAATGGAAACAAACTTGCCTTCCCCCATCTTCTCCTCCCCAAAATACACAATGATACATAAACACTTTTGTCTTCTGGTCTTCACTAATATGACTAACTTCCTTCTTCACTTCCAGTTAAGTAGCTTTCCTGTTGAGTACCAACACCTCCACAAAATACAATTGTGAATTGATTCATAAAAACAGAAACATTATGGCACAAATAAGGGAAGGCAATAAATACTCTTCCCCCTCTCCAACTCCCTCCCAAATGGAGGCAGTAGTAATATTGTTATTGTAAAGTTATTGTAATAACAGAAACTTGAAAAAAAAAAAAAAGAAAAAAGTATTGCTTGTCATTTAAGGTTCCAAACCAACAATCATCAGGATGCAGAACAGGATACATCTAAAGTGAGAAAGTTATTTACTTCACATTCAAGTTAACACCAACTGTACTTTTTTTGGCACACGGCATTATTCTTAACGTGCCAAAAAAGTGTTGGGCACTTTATAAAATATGAATGTTACTGCCACTGAAACAAAATTCCTGCTATTCATAATCCAATTTTATATTGCTGTTGTTTTGCTATGCTTTACCTATACTTAAACCCCAAGTCGGGAGAATGACCATTACTGATAGCATTTAACACACATTAACAAGGAACAATAGAAGTTGAAGAGTAAGTTGTCAAAATTTAATGACTTTCTATTCTTAATCTCTTGATTTCAGATTATTTAATCAGAGTGACAAGACTTGTTTTATTTTGTTCTGTGATTACAGATGCTCATATTAATTGATAAGGCAGGTTGTTGAGCGAAGGAAAAGTCTGGGCTGGTTGACAAACACCAACAAAAATTCATCTGCTTCTTTTTATTATCTGAAAGAAAAATAAGATTTTTCTTAAATCCTCCCCCATTGAGGTATACCAGCAAAATACAGATGTCATACAGGAGAAAGAAGAGAGTCTAGCACACAGAGGACTTTCCCTGTGAGATGGGACAGTTTGGCAGCTACAGGAAATTCTAAGTAGCATTTCCAAAGGCACATGAAAATTGGAAAGCAAGATGACTTCTCGTGTTCTGGTCCCCTGGACTGCTTCCTGCATTTTTATAATCAAATTACGACTATTTTAAAACCAAATTCAGCTTCCATTAAACCATGACATTATGAAGCAGCTCATTAACTTCTGAGCAGTCAGAGCCTGTTCTGATACATTATCTTGGTCTCCCCCCTCATCCTTCTTTACTGTCTGGTTCATTGTCCCAAATGCCCAATTCTAACATTCCACACAAACCCTACAAAACTCTTGAATATTAATAACACAGTACTCTGGAGAGACTGATGAAACAAACCTTTGTTGGAAAATATTTTTCAAGACTTAATCAAGTTGGTGTGATTAAAATGCTGTTTCCCATAAACACAATTTGTTCGTAACTTTTCACAACATTTAAATTCATTTGTCCACTGTCACACATGCAATCTGTGATCAAGCTGAAAACTGAATTCTAACTGTGTAATTCACCCATCACATCCCCATCCTTCATAATCTGTCCTTCATTGACTCTGGATCCTGCTACGCATTTTTATTAATGAGACTACATTTGTGTCAGGAAGAGTTTTAAATTATGTTTGAATAATAAAAGCAATTGAATTAAGACAGCTATCTCCCCTCCCCAAATTTACATAGAAAGTTATTTTAAACTGCACACCGTGTCTTTCTCAATTGCATATGAAGAAGTAAGACAAAACACCGAGACCTCTCAGGCTCAAAAGCTATTAATGGCAATGGCAAAATCCAAGACATGGCTACGGAATTCAAGAAGTTAATTAAATCTTTTGTACTTTGTTATTTTTGTTATTTGTATTTTTATTTTTTCCCAACCAAAAATACCTCTTAAAGCTATTCAAGATACATACGCTAGAACTTATAATTTTATGCAATATGATTGTAAAACTAATTTTAGTTTTGTACAGTCATGTTTCTGATTTTAAATTGAGGGGGGAAAATATAAACTAATTATTAGGTCAAATGACTCTTTGGAATTATCCTCTAAAATAAATGCAACACCGAAACCTTTTGTCTGAAACAATAACTGGCAAACCATTGGAAGAGAAAGTGCCCAGACCCACACTTTATGTCAGACTCCACATTGTTTTCAGATGTTAAGACTTTTGATACACTCTATTATGACAATAAAAAAGTTGAGAGCTACACCAGAAGATTACATGAAGAAAAATTTATGTTTTGTCTAGTATAATAAGAGTTTAAAAACAAACAAACACACACCACTTCTATCCATTATTTCATACCCAGATGTTTCCTGTACACCTGCAGTTGTCTCCAGTCCTGAATTCATGAGCTATAGTATTTCAACAGACTCTCATCAGTTGGTTTTAGAATTTTCTTGTCTGCCAGGTTTACAATCCATCCTGGAGCAAGACCAAAAAATATCTGTCTAGGATCCTTGCGTGCACTTAACATCTTAAAGAGTTCATCTTTAGTTATGTCTGGTAAAACATAGCCATATTTCTTGGCAAGTTCCAGCCTGGCTTCTGCAACCTTAGAAGGATCTGCCAGGTACCCCCGATTCCTGGGATCTGTGTAGTAACGGACGAGGTTTTCAGGTGGGAGCATTCGCTTTGGGATAGGCTTGCCACGCAGGAAAAATACCACTGGCTTGCATAAAATTTCTGTGGGCAAACATGAGAGAAGACTAGTGACTGCACTTCATCATACAGATTTAAAAACATTAAATGACACCTTCTTATTTTCCACTAAATTAATTACTACATTCATATCAAAAAGTACTAAGCAAAAAAGTCAAATCTCAAGGATATTCTTGTTCAGAATGAGATAGTAGTTTGCAAGTTTCACTTAACCAAACAAACAACTCTGCTTTAACTGATATTTATAGTGTCAGTCGGGAGGAGTTGCTACTTCTAATACATTTAGAATGCCTACTTGGGAAAGATAACCACAACTAAGCTAGATGCTGCCATTTATTTAAAGGACTATTTCCAGGTTTGAAGCAAAGCATTTGCATGGCTATTTACACAGTGTACCAACAAATGCCAAATTTAGTGTTTCTATAAGTATTTTAAATGAAGTATCAATGGCACATGTACCTATTTAGTCCTTTGTGGGACTATCCTCTCTTCCTCAAAATTTTACTGATTTTGGTAAATTATATTCCAGAATCTTTAAACTTCATTATTTTTATTATTTTCTGGAATAAAAAAAATCCCAGAACTTGTATCATTCCAGGGTAACATATTTTGCACACTAAAAACGTCTATTCCTCTTCTTCTCAGCCTCATACACACATGAAAGCTGCATTATTGTCAATAAAAACTGCATGAATGAATGTTAGGCAGGATGCAGCCTCAAGCAAAGCAAAGCCTCATTCTTCAGTGAAAGTGCTCTGAAAACAATAGCCATTTTAACTGGAATGATTCTGAGCTTCTGTAACTTACTTCCTCACTTTAAGTGGAAAAGCATTTTAAATTAAAAATATAAACACCCACAGTGTTTTTTAAATTTACTTTTTCCTGGGTTTTCTTAGTGCTATTAAACATGGGAAACAGAAGATAAAAATCCAGCGAAACACTATTTTTAGGTCCTCTGTTTACAAAGCTATTCAGATTTCCTTAGCTGGTTGATTGGTATACAACTACTAACGCTGGAAGGACTGAACAGGTGAAGGGTTGAAAAAAGGCAAAATTGAGGATGCATTATCATTCATCACTGGGGGCTGGAATTGGATGATCTTTAAGGTCCCTCCCAACCCAAAGCATTCTATGATTCTATAAAGATACATGTATCTGGTTCTGAAGCTGTTATAAGTTGATGACTTTCTACTAAGAAATGTATTTGAAACTTTGATTTGGATCATTTAATTTTGGCACACTAAAAAAAAAAAAAAAAGAAGGCAGAAATTAAAAGAAGTTCTTACCCAAGCTCCTTGGGTCATAGAATGATGTTGTTACTACGCCTCCGTTTTTTTCTATGGCTGCAATTGCTAATTCAGATGCCCTCTGCACTTCAATATTTACTTTTGCTGCAAAGATATCAGCACCCTGTAAATTTCAACACACATTACAATAACATTAAAATGAGTACTTTAAGATACACATTTATTCTTCGCTGAAAACTTGTAAGGAACATTAAATTTTGCAAAATATTATAAATTGTCTGTTCCCTGCACCAAGATAGGTAACCAAAGTGCTCTCAGTCACTTGGGTTGAATAAAAAAAACCTTTCCATTTCCAAAATATTCATACATTTCTTTCACTACATTTTAGTTTTCTATTGTAAAATACTTCTTCAGCCTTTTGTTATGGGCTCCTTAACTCTCATTTTTGCAGTCCCTCAGGTATGAACACATCCTCCTGAGTTGTTTCTTTTTTTGCTGACACACAGTGCCCTCTAGTGGATTTACGATCCACAAAAATTTCACAGCAAACTGATTTGGAGAATCAAAGATGCTTCCAAACTATGAGGATGACAATCTGAAAGCCTGAAGTACTAAGTGTGTTGCCTGCATACCTCCTCCACCAGCTGGACACCGTAATCCCTCTTGAGAGGCTGCACTGTCACACCTCTGGCGTTAATGAGCTGAGTTAAGTCAATCGGCTGTGTGGGGTCAACTCTGCCCAAATCAATCAGGTACTGCAGCCTCTGAAGACTCAGAGGTTGGTACTGACGTCTGAGGCTGGGGAGAGAAAGACAAAAAAACCAAACTCAAACAGAACAATGAGAAATGTACAAAATTGAAGCTTAGTAGCAACTGGTCACCTGAGATATTCTGGTTTCTACCTACTCCTAAACCAAAAAAATACTAAGATATTTCAGTGTCAGCATCTCTTGGCAAACCAACAAGACTGTAAATAACTACCACGTTTAAAGTGAATCCAGCTTGGGGGCTTCACTTTGATAGACAGTCAAAAACTCAAACATCTGCCCCCATACAAACTTAGTCAAAGACTATCAGCCAAACTTTGTACATGCTCCTGCATAGCTTACATCCAACAACATTTTCTGATCCATTACCAACGTACCTGACCTCTGAGAAGTATTGAAAGGAATCTCCTTCAAAACACCACCAAGGAAGAGAAATACTGAGAAAATATGCATTAACCCACATCCCCAAAGGGAGCTGGAATCTTTTGTCAACAGCCAATGGCTTCAGCAGAACCTACTTTTGTGTTTCCTGAAGTTCTAACTTTACTGTACAAGCCAATCCCTATCACAGTTTTCCAAGCCAGAGTCTATTCCTGTCTATGCTCACCATCAATGCGGATGCTCAAAACTTTCTCCTACAATCCGTTTGATGGCTGCTATCAGAAGTCTCTGAGTGGCAGCTGAAAAACTGGGAAGCAGCTGATCTCTGCTATTGGCAAGCGACATACAAAAGACAAGTAACAGAATTTGCACTGTCAGACAGTTCCTCACAGAGAAAAAGTTCAAGAAGTGGAGGCAGGAGGAGGAGTGAGGTGAGGATAAACAGGCAGAGACATTGCTCGGTGTGCTCCCCCCTGCCCCAACAGCGTCACTCAAGGGCACTTACAGTGGTCACCACAGAAACATTTACAGCAGCCTGACACTGAAATTTTGCAAACTACATTGAAACTACAGAGTACTTTGTTTTCATATGCTGTCAGATGCTATCAAAACCAGCAAGATCCTAATAATTTCTTGTCACTGCAAGAGGTTGGATTTTTGCTGTTGGTTATTCATGAACTTGTGACCACTATTAACATAAGGTGCTAAATGTCTGCATTCTACAGCGTTTCCTTTGCAGGACTGTGGATCTACACTCTGCTTTCAGCTATTGAAACTGCTTCTTGTTTACTCTTATAATAATTTAAGCAATCGAGAGGGAATAACAGTACCTGAAAATAGAATTCGAGTCACATTTCAAATCTATTAAGACTCAGAGAAAACTCTTTAACAACTGGGACAGGTCTGTAAGTTCTACTGCATGCACAAATGGAAATATAAAAGTGCTCAGCTATTTGACGAAGTAGTATCAGGAAGTGGAACATGAAATCAATTCTAACAATTCACAAATACACATTAGTCTTTTCATCCTTTAACTGTCTGCTCGGTAGGTTTTTGTTACTACTGCCTGTAGCAGCATTGTATGGACACAGAAGTTTTCAAGACCACATCTAAAAGCAACGAAGTGGTTCCTGACCCAGCTAACATAAATGCTATCTGATGAAACAAGCCCAGCTTTAAAAAAAAACCCAAATAAATAAAAAAAAAATTAATCAAATTTTTTTAATTATCAGTGTAAGTGAAGGAAATTTAGAAAACACGGACACACATCTCTCCAGGTAAGAACAGTGACTGGAGAAAAGACATGTTAGAAGAATAACTTTAAACATTAGAAAGGTGGGATGAAGACATGGCAATGTCTGAAAACAAGTGCAATGTGAAAAGAGGACAGAAGTATTAAACAAGGCTGAATGCCCAAGGAGAACAATGGTGAAAGGTCACTAAATGCCTCATCCAGCAGATTTGGTATTAAAGAGCTTGTTAGGATCCTAGGTGGAACAGGTGGGACACATACAAACAAAGACCACAGTGTCACAGGGCTGAAAAGGTACAACCAAGAAGAGAAGCAGAATTGTTTGGCTGGCAGCAGATCAGAGCTTCTGGTGAATACAGTGAGGAGAAACAACAAAGCAAGGCTTTGGATTACACCTCCATGCCTAACATCCTCACTCCAGTCACTGGGACTGTTCCCAGTCAGTTCACTGGGTTATGAGGCAAAGAGAAAAACAAGCAGGAATGAAGGAATAGTTTCAGAGGAGAAATTCACTCAGCTGGAAGAGGAAGGGTAGCCTGCTACACATGAAGGATTATGAAGAGAGTAAATAAGCAGATGTGCAAAACAGGAAATAATTAAAAGAATGATCTCACAAGAAATGGGAGATTCTTCTGGCAAAGTAGCTAACAACCTGAGAGGAATTTGGGAGGCCGAACTTTTTCAGCTAGGCCTGTTTTGGCATATTAGATTCTTGCTTCAGGAGAAAGATAAGAAAAGCAGATAACGATTAATTTCCAAGTAAATGTGAAGAAACTTACCTATGTCCCTCATTAAATCCGTATTTTGGTATGGCCAAGTAAAATGGAGTTTGACCACCCTCAAAGCCTAATCGAGGGCGATTCCCTCTTTGTCGTTCTCCTTTGTGACCTCGGCCACACTTCCTACCTCCGTATCTTCCACGGCCACGTCTTCTTTCCTTCAAAACAATCAATGATACATTTAGTCGACTACTTCAGAGACAAGTATCTATAAAACATTAGATTTCGGAGATATAAACAATTGAGCGAAATGCTGATTCTTGAGGAAAAATTAAGTTACAGATCTTTTCTAGTTGGAAAAATAGAAAAGCAGTTAATGGTTTTTGCAGAGCACAGCTTTAGGCTGGCACCACAAATAATCTGGGGACAAGTCAGCTTCCTTTGGTGGCAGGGATGGTCGAGTCTAACACAAAGCCGCACTTGGATTCTACACTATTTAGTAGCTCTAGGGAGTCTTGAGCACTTTTAGGAGAGTGCTGCTTGCTGTTCCCTTCTCTATTCCTATGGTTTCAGTCTTTGAACCTCATCCCCCTGTTCAATATTCCCCCCAGATCAGGGGGGTTTCTCCCTGGTTTCTTGTCTTAATTTCTCTACCACTTTATAAAGACACAGATAACAGTTTTGTTTTCAAGAAACAGTAAAAAGAATGCTAGCTGGCATCACATTCCTTTTCTTTGTAAGCCTTCTGACTTTCCCTTTCCAAGCATATTACTCCATTCCACTAACATCTGGAATTAAAAACCTTTTACTGTTCCCCTCCAGCCCCAGCAATGGCCCTGAGGTTCAGCCAGCACCACTCATCAGCCAGGTCTCTGTGGGGATGGCCACACACATCGGCAACAAGGCACGCAAAGGGCAAACACCGGGCCAACACACACAGCAGTGCCATCCACTCCTTTGCCTTTCCACGCCTATTCTGGCCAGGCCGCTCTCCTGGTCCTGTCAGGATGATGTCCTTCGGACAGCCCTGGGGGCGAACCACACCGGGACCGGGCTGCCGAGGCACAGTCCTG
Organism: Struthidea cinerea; assembly: GCA_013397865.1. Taxonomy (NCBI): domain Eukaryota; kingdom Metazoa; phylum Chordata; class Aves; order Passeriformes; family Corcoracidae; genus Struthidea; species Struthidea cinerea. Next base: position 130,863 of record VZTI01000086.1, read on the forward strand.
CCGCCAGGGCCCACCCGGCAGGCTGCAGGCACTCACCCGCTTTTTGGAGCCGGGGTTGGGCCTTAGGTTGGCCAGGCTGACCCTGGGCAGCGAGCGCAGCAGCTCCAGGGCCCGGCTCCCGCCGTTCCCGCTCATGGCCGCTCACTCTCAAGGGCGCCCGCGGGCGTCGCGCCCGGCCACGGCGCTTTACGGCAGCACCGTAAACCGCACCGGCCGCGCCTTCCCAGCAGTGTCGCGCGGCCGCCGGCGGGGCGCGCCCGCTCTGTTAATGGTGGCTGGCCTCAGAATTCCAATGGTTCAGCAGAGGGGCCTCGCTGCGTTTCCTTTTCCAGCACCTGCTATATTATCACAGAGACCCCAGCCAAGCGTTTCAAAGCCCAGTCTTTAAAACCATCAGGCTGCATCTAAAGCCGAGTGGCCGGTGCTGCACCGAGCCGTGCTGGGCTGGAGGTGCTGCACCCCGTGCAGCTCCGGGAAATATCCATTATGGCTGGAGACTGTCGTGGCTCAACCCCAGACATCAACCAAGCCTCGCACAGGCTCGCTCCCCCACCAGTGGGACCGGGGAGAGAACTGGAAGGATAAAAAACTCGTGGCTTGAGATAAAGACAGATTAATAGGGAAAGCAAAAGCCGCGCATCCAAGCAAAGCAAAACAAGGAATTAATTCACTGTATCCCATGGGCAGGCCGGTGTTCAGCCATCTTCAGGAGAGCAGGGCCCCATCAAGTGTAATGGGGACTTGGGAAAACAAACACCATCACCCAAAACATCCCACCTGCTCCTCCTTCTTTCCCCCACTTTACATACTGAGCATGATGCCATATGCTCTGGAATATCCCTTTGGTCAGTTGGGGTCACCTGTCCTGGCAGTGCCTCCTCCCACCCTCCCATGCACCCCCAGCCTCCTCACCAGCGTGGCAGCCCAAAAAGCAGAGAAGGCCTTGGCTCTGTGTAAGCCCTGCTCAGCAACAACAAAAACATCTCTGTATTATCATCACTGTGTTCAGCACAAATCCGAAACACAGCCCCTCACCAGCCACTGGGAAGAAAATCACCATAGCCAAGACCGAGACTTTCTTAGTACTGCTGCAGTACTTGATCACACGTATTGTTTCAGTCTTTTAAATTTAAATATGTACCTACTGGAAAACCATACAGCAGTTTCCGTCAGTGTCTTGGTCTGGTGGGAGGGGTGTGCAGAGTGCAGGCTTAGTGCAGTGAAGAACTGAATTATAGATGCTGCCACTGTGGAGTTACAGAGCAGAAAGGCCAGTTCCCATTGCGAAAGCTGATACTCCTTGGTGTAATATCCTGCTTCCATCCTGAAACTTCTGTTTGACAGTACCTTCTTCCATGTTGAATGTCAGCTTCAGATTGGAGAAGAGATCAGGCAGCAGCTCTGCCAGCCCTGAGAGTAAATGGGGGTAAAATGGAAATTATGCTGCAAAATCTGTGAGTTTTGGTATGAAATCTCTATAGCTTCTTACCCCCTTAAAAAAAAAAAAAGAAAAATTACACTGTAACAATACACAAGATGCTGGTATGGAGAATCACCTTATCTTAGCCTCCAAGGCAGGGAAAAATACATAATTTAGAGCATGCTTTAACTTGTAAAACTCTCACTGCTTTAAACAGAAATTTCAAATCAGGTATAAAAGTATCATGCCTATGACAGATATCTCACTCCGAAGAGACAGCCAATGTACCAGTTTTTGAAAGGTTCACAGCTCAGATGTTTTCAGCAATTCCTTCGGGATTCCTGAAAGTCAGTTTCTTGAACACTTGTTTGTAACCAGCAGACTGCCCTATGCCCAATCCGTGCAGAGCTCACATTTCTCCAGTGCCCCCAGGGCCATGCTAGCAGCAACCGGGAATTCAAGTAAGATCATTCCATCTCGACTGACTAAAGTATTAAAGTCTTGTTCTGTTTGTGAGCAGACTATTGACTTCTTAGGCTGGAGGTTCAGCAGCAGCTCACCTTATGGAAGTGACATTTACATGGTAAATAGCAGAGTAGAGAGCGAAAGCAAAATTTTGTTCATGTCCCAAAAAGATGATCTAGAGCAGGAGTCAGGTTCGGCATACTTAATAGGCACCTGAGCGAAGCTCCTAATCTTTGAAGTTTTTTTACGCATAAACTTTTTTTTGATGTATTTTCTTAACGGACTTGAATTGGGCACAGTACATGAGGCAGGAGCACACGCTAAATTAGAGACAAATCAAACCACAAAAAGTTACCTGTGAAAATAATCGAATTTTAGCAATAACAGGGATGCCCTGGCATAAATATTATGTATCACAGCAGCCTAACAATCATGGCAAAAGAGGATGGGTATCCAATGTCACACAGTTGGCATAAAGGCTTTTCCAATAAATTTTATGCAGCCAGTGCTGGTGATGTTGATGAGCAGAAGCTTTGTGAAAAATCGTCCCTGTTTTATATGGAGCACAAGTGGGAAGGATGTGAAAGAAGTATAGTGTGCACTCAGCTGCTGTTGGAGCTGCCAAACAAGCACCCATGCCAGCCAGTTACCATCCGGCAAATACAATGAGCATATTGATTTTCTGGGAGTAAATATCTGACAAAGATGTATGGAATAGAAGACAAAGAACAAAGTATTTCGTTTTGATAGAAATGAGTTTGCCATACATATTCAGAGTTGGTCTAAGTATTTGGAATGGACTGGAATGATCCAGTAACTTCAACCAGAGTGCCTGAATAGCCTAACACATTTCAAGATGAGTAAGAATCAGTGACTTGTGAGCTGTAAGCCAAGAGACTTAATTCGGTGGTGAAGGCATCTGATCCGATGAGGAGAGATGAGCCCCGTCTAACCGTGCTGCTTGCTATATTTGTGCTGGTTTTCCCGCCTTCCCGTGACTTAGCCCTTTATATTTTACCTATTTAAGGATACCGTAATTTCCTTTTCCCCCCGGGCCTTATAGCACGGCACAAGGCGCCCGTCCGCCCGCGCCCCTCCCACCCGGCTCCCGCCGCCCTCCCGCGCCGCCTCCCCGCCGCTGGCCCGTGCCCCGCCGGCCGCCCCGCAGC